>OX376374.1:43545040-43738040 GCA_947369275.1 Nemotelus nigrinus
TAAAAATGCAATACAAGTTCTAAACTTCCCTTGCTCATTCTCTCATGCACCTATTCAGTCGCACGTAATATACTACTAGAGATAGACACGCTGGCGTTTTACTTAGAGTAACCCGGAGCAAATCCCAACAGGTTATGGGCCCAGACCCAGCAATAGTGATTTAAAAAGTAAAAAGTGAATCTCGCGAAAACGTAACAAGTAGTTATCGCGAATGATGAGTGCGACGGCGGTTTCGATAATTGAAAAACTGCACGACAGAAATTATTGCAGCTGGAAGCTCCAGATGAAAAGTGCTCTAATTTGCCAGGATTTGTGGAAATATGTGAGCGGTCCGAAACCGGAGGAAAACGACGCAGCCACCGTTAGATTAGAATGGTCCAACAAAGACGAAAAAGCTTTAGCAACCATTATCTTGAATGTAAGTGTATCACAGCTTATCCACATCAAAAATGCGAAAAGCGCGAAAGATGCCTGGAAAATTCTCGAGAGAATTCATCAACCTGCCGGACCTGGTAGAAAAGTCACGCTTTTTAAGCAACTTTTGTCATTCAAAATGGCGGAGAATTCATCAGTTTCCACTCATATACACGATTTTGTCGATATTTCGGAAAAATTAAAAGAGATAGACATATCAATTGAAGAGGATCTGCTGTCTATTATTCTACTGGCGAGTCTACCAAAATCATTCGATAACTATGTAGTTGCAATGGAGACAAGAGATGAGTTGCCGAGTTTCGAACACTTGAAAACGAAGTTGATCGACGAAGGCCGCAGGAGAGATGCTGAAAGAGACGAAAATAAAGAATTCGAACACGTTTTAATGTCAAAGGCTAAATCAGAACAGCGGCATTCTATAACAAAAGAAAATGACAGACATAGAAAGAAAATAGAGTGCTTTGTGTGCCACAAAAAAGGCCACTATGCTGCTGAGTGTAGGAGTAAGCGAAAAGGAAAACCTGTAACAACATCATTAGCCGGAATGAACACTTCACTTTCTGCGAATTCATCGAGTGAATCGATCAAACCTAATACTTGGATCGTTGACAGTGGGGCGACAGCTCACATGTGCAACAATAAAGAAGTGTTTGTTGAGTTCGAATCATACCAGGAAACAATTCTTCTCGCAAATAACAAAACAGTTGACGCAAAAGGCAAAGGCATTGTGTTGTTAAAATCTGAAAATCAGTCGGTAGACCTAAAAGAAGTGCTGTATGTACCTGATCTTAATGCAAATTTTATTTCAGTACCAAGAGCAACAGCAAAAAAGATGACTGTGATTTTTGAGCGTAATCAGTGCCTGATAATAAGTAAAAACTCAGTAATTTTAACTGCGAAAAAGGTTGGAAATTTATTTGTTTGCATTGATGACGGACAGTACACAAGTAGAAACGTGATAAACATTGCATCGAATGACGATTATTCGAAGTGGCATAGTCGGTACGGTCACCTAAATACAAGAAGTATTAGTACACTTTATCACAATAAAATGGTGCACGGGCTTGATGTAAATATTTCAAGTGTCGATAACGTGAAAAGCTGCGAAGTGTGTTTGAAAGGGAAAATGACTGTGAAACCATTCCCAAAATGTTCGCAAAATCGATGTCAAAAGCCATTAGAACTTATACATAGTGACATATGTGGTCCAATGAGACAAAATTCGATTGGTGGGGCGAAATATTTTGCAACTTTCATAGATGATTGTACAAGAATGATGTTCGTTGTATTTTTGAAGCAAAAAAGTGAAATCCTTAGTGCGCTAAAAACATTTAAAGAAATTGCCGAAAATCAAATGGGGCGGAAAATTAAAATGTTTCGCAGCGATAATGCAAAAGAGTATTTAAGTCGTGACTTCACACAATATCTCAATCAACATGGTATACGTCGACAATTAAGTGCTGAATACACACCACAACAGAATGGCGTGGCGGAGCGGGCAAATCGCACACTAGTCGAGATGGCTCGATGTATGTTGATAGAAGCAAATTTACCGGAGTCATATTGGGCGGAGGCTGTCAATACGGCTTGTTACTTGCGAAATCGAGCACCTACCAGATTACTGGAAAAGATGACACCTTTTCAAGCTTGGTATGGGGTAAAGCCTACAGTTAAACACTTAAAAAAATTTGGATGTCGAGCAATAATGCTCAATAAGCAAACAGGCAAATCAAAATTCGATCCGAAAGGAATTCAAGTTATATTTGTAGGGTATAGCGAGGAAGCAAAAGCTTACCGGCTTTATGAACCCAATTCGCGGAAAATGTATAAAAGCAGAGATGTATCGTTTTTTGAAAACGAATGTGATAGAAATGCTAATAACGATTATCAGCTGCTCATTTTCGATACTATGCCTGAAAAAGAAAATGTGGAAAGTGCAACATTCGAGACAACAAACGAGACTTCTAGTAGTGGGACTACATCACCAGACGAATGCGTACCAAAATCGTCAATAATGCCTTCTGATAATTTGGATAATGATGAGGTTTACGATAGCGACGAAGAAGAAAATAAATGGAATGAAGAACAACCAATAGTGAAACCGTGTAATAAAGGAGGAAGACCCAGAATTATTAGGACAGGTAAACCAGGAAGACCACGCATAATTCGAATTAAAAAACAAAACTCGATCAATTTGACAGATGTAGAACAAACAGAAAATCCTTTAACTTTGGAAGAAGCACTTTCGGGGCCACAAGCAGAAGAGTGGAAAAAGTCAATGCAAGCGGAATATGATGGCATCATAAATAATCAAACCTGGGATTTGGTTGACCTGCCAAAAGGACGGAAGCCCATTAAATGTAAATGGGTTTTTAATATAAAAACCGACCAGAAAGGGAAAATAGTTCGCTACAAATCAAGACTAGTAGCAAAAGGGTGTAGTCAAAAAGTAAATATTGATTACAAGGACACTTTTTCGCCGGTAGCACGTTATTCGACGGTAAGATGTGTTCTCGCGTTGGCTGCTGAATTCAATTTGTTGTTGCATCAAGTGGATGTAACTGCTGCATATCTTAACGGCACACTCGAGGAGGAGATATATATGGAGCAACCTAAATCCTTCATTGACAAAACATATCCAGAGCGAGTATGCAAGTTAAAGAAAGCCCTTTACGGATTGAAACAATCCGGACGCGAATGGAACAAAAAACTGGATGAGGCATTGAAGAAAATTGGTTTCATTCAATGCAAAGCGGATACTTGTGCCTATGTTATGAATAGAGCTGGTAAAATGAACATAATTGTCGTTTATGTTGATGATATGCTGATCGCAAGTTCTCATCGGGATGATTTAAACTACATCAAAAGGAGTTTATCATCTATTTTCAATATAATTGACAAGGGACCTGCAGAATACTTTCTAGGTATTGAAATACGCAGAGATGAAGAACGAGGAACCATAACAATTAACCAAGAGCAATTCATCGAAAACCTCCTTCACGAAAATCGTATGTTGGAATGTAAACCAACAGCAACGCCACTCAACCAAGGAACTATCTTTAAAACTTGTAACGACTGTACAAACTGTGAGAAGGCTGACGTAAAAGCTTATCAATCACTAATCGGATCTCTTATGTACCTGGCGCTGATGACGCGACCGGACATATTACATTGCGTGGTGAGGCTAGCGCAATTCAATCAGGATCCTCATTCAACGCATTTGAAGTCTGCAAAAAATATTTTAAAATATTTAAACTCCACTATGAAGCTAAAAATAATTTACTCCAAAACAGGTAATTCATTAATGGGATACGCTGATGCAGATTGGGCTGGTTGCAATGACGAGAGAAAGTCTTTCACGGGCTATATCTTCACACTTGGAAATGGCGTCATATCTTGGGAATCTCGTAAGCAGCATGTCGTAGCTCTAAGCTCAACGGAAGCAGAATATCTTGCCATGTCCCAAGCCACTAAAGAAATTATTTTCTTAAGAAACCTGTTGTCCGAGATGGGTTTTGAAAACATCATAGATGAGCCAACACTACTTTATGGAGACAACCTAAGTGCCCTACAACTAGTGAAAAATCCGGTTTATCATGCGCGCACAAAGCATATTGATGTGCGTGTTCATCACATCAGACAAATGTTCAAGGAGGGCATTATAGACGTCAAATACGTATCTACCCAGCAAATGGTTGCCGACATTCTGACAAAAGTACTCGCAAAGAACAATCATCAAAAATTGGTTAAATTACTAGGATTATCGTGAATATGAAATTTAATTTTTTGATGCATTGTCAATCTAATTTTTTGTTTGTCTATGAATTATGAATTTAAATAGAAAAATGGAATGTTAATACTCATTGTAACGATGGAAGGAGCAATGGATAGCCCTTGTATTGTGGGAGACTGTTGAAATACTTTTACATAACACTATAAAAATGCAATACAAGTTCTAAACTTCCCTTGCTCATTCTCTCATGCACCTATTCAGTCGCACTTAATATACTACTAGAGATAGACACGCTGGCGTTTTACTTAGAGTAACCCGGAGCAAATCCCAACAAATATAATAGAGCTATTGACTACAATAACTTTTGTTTTAATTTTTGTATTAAGAGATAATATCAGTAAATATTTAAGCTTTAATCGCTTCGCAATAACAACAAGTAAGATAAGTTTAAATTTTGTAAATGTTGTGGGCTTTTTGCGGGTGCGCAGCCTAAAAATGTACCAACCCTAAAAATGTACCAACCCCTATAACTTCCGATGCGGCCATCGGGCTAAAACAAAATTTACCGAATGAGTAGACCTAAACATCAAAAAAGTTTGATTAAGCTTACGCTGTGGTTGTCGCAAACAGTTGCCAGTATGGAGTATTTTCATCATATTCTTACCAACAGATGTTAGCTACAAATTTTAATATGATTAGCATTTTACGATAGAAATGACTCATAAGAACCGTGGAAGCCAGATTTGTGAAGATAAACAGGCCAATTTCAGGACTTAGGGTTAGCTGTTACCGACAAAAAAGAGCAGAGTACTCTCAAAATATTGATGGCTATCAGGGAATAGAGATATATTGAGTATTTAATTGAAAAATTTGTTTAAATTTATTTTATGTTTATTTGAAAAATCATCGTTTTGTTGTAACTTTCTTAGATCTTCATTTCAGATTTAATAAAGATTGTGGGAAAAAATACAATAATTTTTTTCATTATAAACCGTTTTTAATATGATACGGGAGAACGTAAAATATATAGCTACACAGAGCAAGGTCAATCAACTAATATAAATAAGTTAACTTTCTACCATCAGAAATATATTATTCTACATAACGCGTCAAAATTTCGTGAAGAGTGGAATGCCGCACTTTCAGCAGCAAAAGTACGAAATGAAGCAATAATTTTTTCCGTCATTGCAATGTTCACTTGGAACCGGAACCATTTGGCTAATAGCTTTGCGATCACATTGAATAAAGTTAGCCCAATCCTTGCTATTTACAGTTAAGTTTTATGAATGAATTTGTTATCAGATCGTTCCTATTTTCATACATGTCATATAGTCTTTATCCGGCATACGTAATACTTTCTTTTTTGTATTTCGCATTATTAATATTAAATAATTTGCAAGGTTAGACTAAGCAACTTCATATTATATGAGGTGGCTATCATCATTTCTTCTCTTTAAATAAAACAAAGGAGCCTCTAGATGGTTTATAAGCATTTAGCTTCAGAAAACTGTACTTAGAAAAGGTTTTTACAACTCTAATTTTCATACTTATATTTTATCCTGATATCATCATCTTTGCATAGTATCTATATTTAAAATATAAGTATCCTCGATCAAATCACTTGAAGTTTTTTATTTGTTCAAATATTGTTATTTTGTCTAGGATTAAACTGAAACCAATTGGAATTTGAAAGTTGCATAAACGTGTAAAAAGCCAATTGTTTTGTAACTTTGACGTCCTGGCGTGCACAGTCGCTCTAAAAAAGACTGGACCTACCGTTGCATCTTTTTCTATCTCCATAGGCTTTCCAAACCGGATCTTCCTCACACATATAAGTTAATCGTCCAGCCCACCGCAGCCGTTACTTGTTAACAAGGAATCATTAATTTAGGTAGAAATACTTTACTACTGAGCTGTCCTGAAATCAAACCCTCTAAATAATCTTTTGCTAACAAATCTGACCAGCCTATTGGATTTCTTGAAAATAAAAATGTCTAAAAAGCATGCCGCCTTACGTATTCTACTCAAAAAGCCTTCATTTTCTCTTAGCTAAGCACAAAACCAAACGTGTGCCAGTCGAGTTGTAATGATGACGATGAAAAATGATAAGAAAAATTAAGACGACTCGTATACATTGCGTATGTTCTTCTAAAGTATGTACATATAGATCGACTTCCTTTGGGCAATGGGGTAGCGAAATTAATGATTTATAGCCTAAGCGTAGAATGACTCTTTAAGGAGCGAATAGAGACAAGCCAGATGAAGATAGAAGTACTGAATTCATGCGGAAAGCATCGTTCAGATATTAAGGAGCGGATGATAAATTGTTTCCACTCCAATGATAAATGAAATTATTGAGAACTCAAGAAAAACATTTACTTTCTGCAAATTTAACTATGATATATGGTTTGGTTGCCGTTAACATAATAATTGCAGTCGATCGACAACGCATGATTTCATATATGTACATATATGTATATATATTTTTGTATCTATTGGATACCAGACTGTTGGTTTCAAATATTTCTTAGTGAATTTTTTTAATTTCGGAATCGTTCAAAGTAATTTCGGAATAGTTTAAAGTATCTTGCTATTCTAGAGGTATTCGATGGCACAATTTTAAATATTTATTTTTGGTTTTACCTCAATTATTTGTCAACCAAACCGTTTTGCTAAATCATTAACCTGACATTACGTTCATTAGATTTCAGAGAGAGAATCATTGATGCTTCGAAGCTTGGCTTAAATTCTGAGTTTCACGAGGATTTTGTCATTGAAAAAGTTCATCTAAAGTAAACAAAATTGAAGCGAACCAAGCTCTCACCTTATTTTCAATTAAAGAAAGGAAAGCTAAACTTCAGAGTACTTACAGTATCAAAATAAAAAACCATTTTAGAACCATGACATTCAAAGTTTATATTACCACCCTTAAGCATGAGCTTATCAATCAAGGCTTCTTTGTAATTCATGTATGAACTCATCGCTGAGCGATACTGAGTAATGAATGCATGAATTCATCAGTGAGCGGTACTCTGTAATTCATACGTCATACAAACATTAGTTCATCGCTAAGCTATGATATGCAACTCATGCGTGATTCATGGTTGAATTGACCGGTAGACGTAATTATACTCGTGTATATAGGTATATGTATATATATATATATATATATATATATATATATATATATATATATATATATATATATATATATATATATATATATATATATATATATATATATATATATATATACAGTTCCGAACAAAAGTCTACGTACATCATACGAAATAGCCGAAAATTGTTAAGCATAGTATAAATAAAAAATTGTGGTATTGCAAAATAAACATAACCCTTTTTACGAAAATATTTCAGTTCCGCAGAAACTTCTAAGAAAATATTAAATAAATAGCATTCCTTCTAAGAAATAGCAGTAAATTTGTTTTGGGCTGCATGCAGGAAAGAAATAATTCAAGCAGTTGGTTTTTTTAGCCTAAATTATTTTTTTTAATAATGGAATCGAGATGAAAAGAAATATCACGTGACATGTGGAAGCTTATTGTGAAATTGAAAAACAAAGGACATTCTTACCGTGAAATCGGGAAAATAGTAAATAAATCTCATTCCAGTATTCAGATCATCATCAAATTACCGGGTGAGAAATTCTGTTGAAAATGAGTCGAGAAGCGGCAGACCTTGTAAACTAAAGATACGTGAAGAAAGTAGTATATTAGCTGAAATTAGAAATAAGCCGGGGAGATCTTCAACAATCCTAGCGGAAGACATTCAGCATACTACTGGGAAGGTTGTTAATCCAATAACGGTCCAGTAGATTTCTCCACAATTTTGGATACTTCAGTAGATCAACAGGAAAAAAGTCTTACATCAGCAGAAGAAACGATTGTAATTTGCCAAACTCTATGACAATGATGATTCTAATTTCTGGAACACTGTTCTCTTTAGTAACGAGAGCAAGTTTAACTTGTTCGGACATGATGGAAGACACAGAGTTTGGAGAAAAAATAATGAAAGTTAAACATGGAGGTGGTAATGTTCTAGTTTGGGGTTGCTTGTCAGCGGCTGGAGTAGGGAATTTGGTCAAAATTGAAGAGATTATGGATCGCATAGTATATCTAAATCTCAGAAAAATTTCACCACTCAAAATTTAATAGAATCAAATTTAAATCAAAACTTGCAACACTTTCAAATAAAAAATGAATCTTATTTGAATGAAATAAGCCCCCACATTCAATAAAAATTAATCTACTTTATTATAAAAATGTTATTTTCATATCATAATTTTCGTTATTGAATGTAAAACAAAACATTCTGTTTTAAATAAGACACACTTTGATACTTATTATTGAAATGAATTCAGATTATTTTAATTAAAAAGATACGGATATGACGCCAAATCATATTTGAAAATATTTGATTCATATCTATTTTTTTTTATTTTTACAATAATTTTTCTCTGAGTGTATTAACAAATAATTTAAACCAACTCGCACAAAAATTGGGCCTTCGAAGCAGCTAGACATTCCAACAAGATAACGATCCGAAGCATACGGCTGGTATTGTGAAGGAGTGGTTAATTTTCAAAATCCCAAAACAACTACATTCTCCACCTCAGTCGCCCGATCTCAGCCCCATAGATCATTTATAGGATTAATTTGAGCGTAGAGTCCGAAAATACAACATTAGAAATAAAGAAGACCTCAAAACCGCCTTGCGTCTGGAGTGGGCCAAAATACCAGTACAAGCGACGCGAAATTTTCTCAATTCCATGCCAAACATGATGAAATACTTCATTACAGAGAATGGTGGGCCAACAAAAAATTAATATTAATAAAAATAGACCATCTAATATAATGTGGTGTACGTGTACGCAGACTTTTGTTCTGTGTTATCTTTGGATATATTAGATTTTTGTTAAATTTTTTTTACGTACAAACTTAAATTTCATCCACTTTCAATAAAATATTTTTCTACAAAGGGTTATGTTTATTTTGCAATACCCCAATTTTTCATTTATGCTAAACTTAACAATTTGCCGCTATTTTATATGGTGTACGTAGACTTTTGTTTGGCACTATATATATATATATATATATATATATATATATATATATATATATATATATATATATATATATATATATATATATATATATATATATATATTTACATGACTTCAAAGTATTTACAAGTTATGACTGCCCTGGAAGCATTGTGGTACATTTTAAACGAATAAGTAAATAGTGGTTTTATTCTTATTTGGAAGTGTTCTACAAGCTAACTCGACCAAAATCCAATAAATCGTTGTTTGCAATGTAATTCCATTTTGATGAAAGGAATGAACGAAAAAAGAAAAATAATGGCAAAGCACAGTATCGCTGAAAAATAATTTGAGGCGGGCAAAATAAGTCGGTGAGTAAAACTTCAACCTGAATGAAGTAATTTTTTTCATTTTGAAGCTAGATTAATTCTTACTACAGTTGTAATTATTTTGGGAAAACTCGTGGGCCATGAAGGATTAAACGCTAAAAAAATATTAAAAACGATAGTCGGACCATCATTTTATTCAATTGAGTATATGTTTCACTAGCGAAATACTTCTAATAGCAAGAATGCTTGAGCCAGCTTGATGACGTTTTTATTCAAAATTCATTTTTTTGTGGCTCAAGATAGAGTTTTCATAAAATTCAAACTTTCTGTCTACGAAATCGTTCGATGAGAACAATACATAAAGTTATCAACGATAGCCTTAAGGGGTTAGGTACACTTGGGGCGTCAAAAAGAAGCTCTTTTTCAGGATTTTTTTTAGACCCACATTAAAATAATTAATAACAATTGTTTTTTTACATGAAAGAAATATATTTGAAGAAGCTATTGTAATTTTTTTAAGGCAAAATGTTGAAAATTAGTCGGAATAGAGTAAATTTTCGAGGGGTCAAAAAAAAATTGTTTTGCCGTAATCACTGTAGCTTTTCACTGGATGATCCGAAAAAAAATCGGGGACTATTAGTTAATGACATAGTGCTCCGGATGAACTAAGGACTTTGGCAGGTTTTGATTTTTCGAAAAATGGTGGTTGTTGAAATTCAAAATTGTTTTTTCCACCAAAATTTCACTCACATTTTCGGCTATTGAAAAAAAATATCGTCCAATCGAAAAATCTTTCGTTCTTCCGGAGGATAATTACATATCAAATAAGTGAGGAAAATTTGATTTCTGATCGATAAAGCCGTTTTCAAGTTACAACGATCACCGACTTCGAAAACATAGTTTCGAGAAAAATGCTTTTAAAGCATGCGAAAAACGCTTTATGCAATAGAGACGACTTCATACAAAGTTATTTATCTCCACAAAGAATTGTTCGATTCGTCTGAAATTTGCAGAGAATGCTTTTGAAATATGCTACTTTCAGAAAATGCAAAGAAAATAAAATCGATTTTCTCAAAATTCTAAGTGAACCTGCCCCCTTAATCATAAAATAATCGTTTTGACATAAGAATATAGTCCGGGGAAATCTAACATGGTGCTTCGGAAAGATTAGGGGAAAACTAAATTTTGGCCTGAATCTTGGTACTGGCGTGTTGAACAAAATGTCATCGATCCGAGTGCTGCTTCACTTTTTATACGGGGTCAAAGGTCACCAAAAGTGGCCTTTCCTAAATATCTTAGTAACGGTCACGTGTTGGGAACTTTTCGGAGCACATTTTTCCACCTAGCCTGGAGCATTGTAGATAAGTTTGTTTACACGTTTTTTGTTATGCGCCTCTTAAACATAAAAAAACAAACTCAGAAACATGCCAAGTCGTAATCAAAATCGGATAATATTAACATGCCGTGAGAAAGAGGATGCTGTTAGTAACAAATGTTTAGATCAATATGTCTCAAAAACGGTTATGGTTCCATAAAAAAGTTCCAAAATCATTTTTGTTGGAAATTTTCTAAGCTACAAATTCGTCATACATTGTTTTTCTGAAGACGTGACCGTTACTGAGATATTTAGGAAAGGTCACTTTGACCCTGTATAAAAAAGTAACGCAGCACTCGGATCGATGGGGACTTTTGAGATTTTGTTCAACACGTCTGTACCAAAGTTCACACCAAAATTCAGCTTTCCCCTAATTTTTCCGAAGTTTTGCCTTTTTTATGTCGGATTTCACTGGGCTAATATGTATAATTACAAAATGAAGGTCGATTCTATGAAAAACAAAATACAACTACTTGGTTGTAGGTCTGATATTATCCTTAAAATATCGAGACTGTCATGATACAATATGCCCGGATGCACATACTGCTAACTATTCAATAATTCCATGGAAATGGCTGCATCTTACTATGCTTACGTGTGTTTATATATACATGTCTTTCTTCTATTATACATACAGGGCGATCAAAGTGATTATATCTTAGGGCCAACATCTTGTTCCTGACTCACATGGGATAAGATTCAACCGAACGATAGTCGACACGAACACAGAGGAGGATATTGCAAAAAAATCATTAAATCGGAGCCGTATTCTGGATCGTTTTAACTTCGAAGACCATTTCAAGGATATTTCATATTGTTTTCATCCATTTCATGTGTAAATTCAATCAGGCATCTATGAGCCCTTCGTAGCTTTCGTTTGCTTTGTTGTTCCTACGTCAGTTGGTTCCTGACTAGTTTTCAGTTTCCGGGGCATTTGAGAACACAGGGAGGAAAATTGAAAATACCAGGAGAACAGCAGACGAGGAAATATAAAACATTGATTTCATTTTCATATTTATGTGTAAGTGAGTGTAGTTTGAAATAGTTTGTGAAATCACAGAAGGAGCTTCATAGCTCCAGATCTCGATATTATAATATTGTGGAAAAAATGTGCAGTAATGTTGGCAAATGGGCAAGAAGAAACAGTTTACAAAGGTGAATATAAATTAATAATTACGATAATCGATTTGAAGAAAATAAAATAAATTGGATAAAATCGAGTTCAACAAATGTAACAAAATATCAAACAAATAATCAAAGGCTTTTAGAATTATCTATGCAAGAAGCCTGTGTAACAGAAAAATTGGTTTTCATTCCGGTACTATTACCGTCTAAAAATTTACAAAAACCGATTGTTTATTGCATTTTTTGTCTCCTTAGACATGCAAGAATAACATTTTAAAATATTTTCATGAAAATCTATTTCAGTGACTATATACATATAAAAACTTTTAGTGTGCGCAGCGGCCGCACGCAGATGTTGTAGAAAGATGGGGGGTCTTGCGGTGTTTTGGGACCTCAACTTTGATGCCCTCTGTAAATAATTAAAAAAAATTTATAAAAATTTATTTCTAGTATAATTTATAATTGAAATAATGTCTTAAAAAAAGTTTTACATCAATATTTAATAAAAAGGCTGAGAAATAAAATATTGAAAAATTGCTATATTTTGGCCTTCTCAACGGTAATAGTACCTTAAATCAGCAGGAGAAACGATATCTAGTGAAAAAGTAGGAATGAAGTTGCGTTCAATCGATTTAATAGTGATTCAGATAGTGCTATAAATATTAAAACTACTTCAGGACACTTACTCAAGGATTTGATGGAGACAAATCAAGCGGAGTTCCTGAGAACTAGCAAGGGAAAGTATTACATGAGAAATAATAAAGACAAAAATCGTCATGCGTAAGGCCTAAGCACATCAAAATCGAGCTTTATCCCATGATCAGCTGCAATTTTAATATCTTTAAAATCGGAAATGGGTAATTTGAAAAGAGAAACCTAAAAATACAACTTTAGGAACGTTTTGATTTAAAAAAAAAATTAGTCCAAAACGACCTTTTTCAGTCGGATTTTTCTTGCTCATATGCGCTAACTGTCCATCTCACGGCATTTTATTGAGACTAATTGTATCTTTTGTCCAGGAGTCTACTAGTGGTTGATTTCTTCCGTTGTCCTAAAGGCAATGGAATCGTGTTTTCTTTCGTGAGAATTCTCTACGTTAAAAATGCAACTATAGCTATTGTTGCATAATGTGAGGTCACTCATCCTTATAACTGAAAATATCAATTGTTGATTTTTTAAATCCTGTACTTGATATATGAAAAGGCTTGCTTTAAAAAAATTCCAGCAACGCAGCTTACTATAAATTTTACGATATAGATTCAGTTTCCGTAAGCAATGCATTTTATAAAGAAAATAGGGCTATCAATAGAATCATGCTGGGTGAAAAAAAGCATTTTAAACTTTTTTGTAGCGTTTAGAAAATGCAAATTTTAAAGCTTTTACCTTATCTGAGTGTCTTTATTTTTATATTTAAAATGCAAAGCAGTAATGTTGTTACAGACTTTACTTACCTGATATTAGATTAAACATTTTGTTTGAAAGGACATGCATATATTGTCAGCACTTCAAATATGATAATGAAAAACTCTTGATGTTTTTATGCTCCAGACTATTTCAAAAGAAAACATAAATGTTTGCATAAATGCAGCCAAGTTCAAAGCAGCCGGAAAATAGATTTTACACTATAGCGCCCAGTGTGGGCTATTCCGTTTTGACAAAGTTTTAACAAAATATATTTGCGGTATGATTGTGCTTTCTTATTTCTTCAAATATACGACGCTCGATCCATCGAGGCAATACGAATGTATACTGGGTGCATATACATAGAAAACTATCTATTAGTAAAAACACTGAGCGAAGTTACTTCAAATTGAGACCAATATCATTCTTACCCATTTTGGATAAATTATTAAAGACAGATTAAATAAATATCTGAGAGAATATGATTTCATCTAAAAAAAAACTTTTTTTTTTAAGTAGGACTAGATAGGACGGTTTCAAAAGTAATATACTTTTTGTGCCCAGAAAATGAAATCATTAATTAGCCCATAGCAAAGTTTATGGGTCTTTGACACTGTTCCCAATGAAAGGCTGATAAACAAACTGATGAAAACTTGTAATGTAAAGAAAGCGCAGTATTAACTGTTTGAGTGGATACGGGGGCTAAATTTAAGATAACGGAGAGTCAAAGACAACAACACATTATGTGAACCACAGCTTAAGATGGATGTTGGATTACTACAAGGAACGGTTCTTGTGCCCATATTATATTGGGTGATTGCACTGATAGTGTCGATTTAAGAATAACTGAACTTTAAAGCAATTTATTATAGAAAGTCAGATGATTTTCCGGAATGTATTAACCGTTTGGAGGAGGAATGTTTGAAGTCACTTAATGCTTAGGAATAATTTAGTTACATCCGGTCTTATGGGAAATACTGAAGTAAAGAGATAGTCAGTTAAACTGTGATAGTAAGGTGCACTCCCTATTACGAGCTTGAATTAGAGACGAATGCAGCATGAACTACCCACGGGATACGTGACACATTTGGCGACAATGCTGTATCATAACGAACAGTTCAACGATGGATTGTCCGATTCAGTCAGGGAGATGACAGAGGTGAAAATGAAAACCTCTCTGTCTCGGATAAATGACGCGAAGTTCTTTACCGCTGCAGAGCATGTTTCCCGTCAAACTTTGAACGAACTAATGGTGAAGTTACTGGTGGATAAAAACCTCATTTGTCGTCAATTTCGATGGTATGATCAGTAAGTTCATCACAAACTTACCCAAAAAAAAGTCCAGTGTGTAGAGATCTGTATCTTACTGTTGCTGCGTGGGATTGTTGTAACTGGCACGCATTTTTCGACCAAATGGTTACGTGTAAAAAGTAATAGATTACATACGACAGTAGCTGACGCACATACCAGCGGTTATCGCCAGACAATCCTGCAGGAACTATCCCAAAGACAAATGCTCACCACCGAAAGGCCTTATTGTGTGTTTGGTAGTGTTACGTACGTGGTATTAGATCTCAGAAACTGGCCAAACAATTAAAACTGGAGTGTACTCTCAGCAGCTACGATATATTAATTAAGAATCATGACGTTAACATGCAGCTCTCCGGCACAGGAAGAGATCGCTACTCCTCCATGATAACGCGCGACTATATACAGTGATGATTTATAATAAAAGCGATGTAATTTAATATGTTAAATGCTTGAGCAGTTATATAATTGATATGTTCGCTAATCGACAAAAAACTTCTAACGTCTCAGCAGTTATAAGGAAGTCTTCACTGTTCCATTGTGTACTTATCTTTTTCCCTTGTCAGAATCCCAAGACGTCATAATGAATTTTGGCTTAGTCCTCTGCAATAACCAATCTTTGCATTCCAAAGACGTTTGAAACGATTGATAATCATCGTAGTTGTTTTGTATTTCTGTAAAATATCAATTTTTATTTTTTGCTATCTTCTTTCTTATGTTGCTGGCATTTGTATTCAGTTGTTCTGAATTTTGCAAATAAATAAATAAATATTCGTCAAACCCAACTCCAAGGATAAAAATGGACAAATGATACTGAAGGGAAATCTCATTAATAAGGACTGATCCAGTAAAATTTTTCCATAAAATGAAACCTAGACTAAAGCACATAAAATGAAACCTTTTGAGTTTAGGAAGTAGGGCCATTTTTCATTATAACTTCCCTTTTAAAGATATACATAAACAACATTTGTAGACGTAAGTGCCACTTAGAGTGAACACTTTGAGTTTTTCAATT
This sequence comes from Nemotelus nigrinus, assembly GCA_947369275.1. Classification (NCBI taxonomy): domain Eukaryota; kingdom Metazoa; phylum Arthropoda; class Insecta; order Diptera; family Stratiomyidae; genus Nemotelus; species Nemotelus nigrinus. Next base: position 43,560,821 of record OX376374.1, read on the forward strand.
GACGCCCGACATTAAGTTTTTCACAGAGCCCTCATGGATGATCTCGTATGCCTTTTTTCATTTTTTCAGACAGATACATTTTTAGCTTTTCCATTGCTCTTCTACAATATTGGGTTCATTTTAGTCCAGTATCGTTCAGGACAATTTTGTGGGTTGTCCTTTTTGGGGACGAAAGTGACGTGTTTGATTTCATACCGTTCCAGCGTTGACGCTAGGTCTGGCCAAAAGAACTCGAACCCTTCATGCCTATGAAAGAAAGGCAACAACTGCTTCTGCAGACGTTGCTCGATGTAAACCTGGATATTAGTTGTGCCTCCCACTATAAAGCGTCGTTCTTAAGACCACATTAGTGAATTGCCAGCGACGCCATGTACTCTTTAGGAAATTAGCTGGTTTTTTTCGACTTAAATATATCTTTTGCTGCACTCTTCACTTCAGCAGTGTAAAATTCAAAGCCAGAAATCCGCATGAAGTCCACTTTGACATAAGTCTCGTCATGTAAAATGAGACAATCGAATAACAGCTAGTACCTTCTTATAATTCACTATTCCTCATTCCACCGTTGAAAGTGACATTCTTAACAATCTTTGAAAACTTAATTTCTGTATTTTCTGCGTATTTCAAAATAATTTAGTGTCCTATTCTTTCTTGTTTCGACTCCATCTTTCCAGTTATAGAGGTCCTGGGTGAATGCGTACTAACGTAATTTTTTTTCTTTTTTATACAGGAGGTTACTATATGGCTGAAAGATTTGGATTAGGGATACACGCTGAAATATTCACAAGGATGAAAAAGTTAGATTTTTAATTTTTTTTGTTTTGTACATATGAATTCATAAACGACTCTATGCACTTGAATAAAATCTAACGAAGCTTATACATTTTTGGAGTAACTTTATATTTCGCTAATTGTATGGTATTGGTCATCAGACAGCTATATTTTTTTTATTATCTTTACGGATACCACCGGCAGAAAGTATACCAAAACATCAGACTAACTTTATGTTTACTTAAACCCCCAATTGTAGCAGAAAATTCACGTACCTCTTACTTATTTCAAAAGTTGTCTGCACCCATACTCAGAAGCAATATCCGAGATCTGGATCAATTTTGATCTAGAACCTCGACATGAAAATTGGTTCGCTCAAGGAACTGATGAAAATTAAACTTCAATACACGTTCACCACCTGGCACCGATATTTCTCTTCTGTTTATGATATACATCGACCAAGCTGCTGTTGTTAATTTCCGAGTACACAATCGACTTTTTCGTGGACTTTGAAACGGTGTCGGACCAGACCAGATTCCTACTCCATGTGTGTTAAATTGTAGGTACGTCGCAGCTATCAATGCTTCCAAAATGTGCTCCAGGTTAATGGCTATTACCTGAGGGCGGAGATGGAACAAAATAAAAGACAAGCAACTGATACCGGGATGGCATAGTGGCGCTTATGGTTTGCTCATTTTCATCGACTCCACACATGCTGAAGCGATATCACGTCTCGCTATGATATGGATCTGAAATTTGATATCTTCGGATTGCAATTTATGAATACCGAGACGTTCTTGTCGGCTTCCGATAAAGAATTATGAAATATCTTTGGGGGAACAATAGCAATAATATTAAGACAATATAAATCAAGATTAATGGATATGTCGCTACTGAAAGACTGAGATTTGCGCTTATCCCAGAAACATAGCTGAAAAGGATAGCTTTCTTAACCCTCCCCAGACACACTACAATTCGAGCACCTCCCTAGACACACCTGGGTCTATGGAGTCCTGCCGTTTTTTTACCACACTTCGAATCGTTTTAAAATCTGAAAAAATTCATGAAGGTAGATCGATATCTATAGAAAAAGAGCGTGCATTAGGTGATGGATATATATGAATTTTTATTATTGTTATTTAATGGAAATCGACACAAAACACGAGAAATACACGTATTCACTTAAAACATCATAGCTTTTTGTTAAATAAGTTTAAGAAAATTCTACTGTACGAAATGTTTCTTGACATATAGTAGATGAAAGAAAAAAATAGGACATAATGAAACTTCGAAAAAAGTATAATTATTATGACAAGAGAAAAAGTACAATTTTTTTAGAGTCGAAAATTCGTTTGAAATTACAATTTTTGGTTTGAAAGTAATGTAACTCAAAGTTTTATACGTTTTTGTGTTATTTATTATTACTTACACTTATTCTTATTAAAATAAATAAAGTAGCTGAACAAAATTACAAAATGCATTCATTGCATACATGAAGCTTGTGTTCTTCGCAAATTTTTATTTCTTCGCTGGTTAAACTAAGTGCTAACGTTTCAATAAATTTATATCTTCCCAATGCAGTGTTCGCTTCATTAAAATTGTACAAAATATTACAATTAACTACCGCTTGATCTAATATACCGAAGAAAAGCTTCGAAGAAAATGCACATTTTTATGCTTCCGTAGACACACCTGGGTCTTTGGTGTCCGCAGCCAACTTTGACAGCTCAGCAATTCACGAAAAACGGAGGACCGAGCGTGACGTTCACTACGCCAGTTCTGGATCCAAGTACAATTTTTTAAGCGGAGGTTAGAACCCGAAATATTGACGTACCTGTGCGCCCTGACGATTTTCAAAAACGGCCGGACACCAAAGACCCAGGTGTGTCTAGCGGGGGTTAATATGGGGAAGTTTGAATTGACTTTTTCATTTAAATAGTTTTCACATTGCTGTGACCTGAATGTTTTACCACAAAGAACACAGGCAAATAATTCACGAGCCTTGCTCTGCTTAGCATAAACGTTCTATCTACATTTTAGCACTTTCGACATATTCTATGATTTGTGTTTTTTTTTAAGTTTGTGGATATCTTCTAACGGAACGTAAGTTCAAACATCGATGCAAATACATTTATTTGAGATGCATCTCAAGTAAAAGCTTTCACGTTGAAAATAGTTGTGAAAGGTACACGGAGAGAAATTTCGGCAATGATTTTTACTACAGTGGATAATAAAATTTACTATTCCGAAAATTCGATGTGAAAACATGAATGTTATTACAAATTTGATGAAAATTTACTATTTTCCTTCAAATAATAGTCAATTCCACTACGTAGTACAACTCACACATGTTCATTGCGCTGTAGTAGAGACATTCATGTATACATAATTTACAACAAAGTAGTAAAACGTGTAGTGTAATTGATTACAAAGGTAATGGGGCAAAAAATTACTACTATTGCAATAAAATTAATTGCAAATTTTGTATAATTTCATTACACTTTTCTCTCCGTGTAGGTTTTAAGCAGATAGGACTTTTTTTGTGATAACATGCAACGAAAAACCGGCCGCATTCCTCAGCATAAACGTTCTATCTACTGTAGATAGAACGTTTATCCTGAACAATGCGACGTTTTTTGTAGATTTTTATAGATTATTGATTTTAACATACTTCCATAAAATATACGTTTTTCAGTTTTTGCAGCATGATGTGATAGAGCATGTAGTTTTCGGAAACTCAAAAATGACAAAAATGTAGACAGAATGTTTATGCTAAGCAGGGCGGAGTTAATTTCAAAAACTATTTATAAGGACCTCTTGAGCTTAAAATACATAATATCGATGCATGGGAAATATTTAAGATATGCATGGAAAGTATGAAATTTAAATAAGCCGCATCGAATCTAATTGCAGTATATATATATATATAGAAAATGGACTACAGCAAATATTTATAACATTTTATTTGCATGTCATTGAATGAGAACAGTAAAATATACTTGACTGAAAAATTCCCTTCTAGGTAAATATGTGATAGTCTAGCCTAGAATTTCTATAAGACTACATAATTAATACAAGTTTTTTGTAATTATTAAATAACTATTAAGATTATTACTAACAATCTTCAAGACAGTTTTGTTTACATTGTTTGCATTTAAAATCATTTAAATACTTTACACAGTTTTCGTTTAAATATAATAGTTGCTTCGAAACTCGAAAGATACGAACGTCACGAAGTGCTGTTTGAGACTACAAACAAAAAGTTAGGTCGTGTTTTCTTTGGACTTCGAATCATGTATTTGACGCTACTACCGAAAATTAGCAAGAGCACGTAACCAAGTAGATTTAAGCAGAAAATATCGATTTGATCTTAAAGCTTTGCTTTCAGCTTCTATAAAATCGTGAATTTCAATACCAAAAGCATATTTATACATCACAAAATCTACTTTAAGCTCAGTGTATAAGCAATAATAAGCAAAATTCAAAACATTCAAAAAGATTCCGGAGGCCACCATCATATGATATCACACTGTAAAATTCTGCCCATTTATTATGTTTATTGGAATGAGTCCGCGAATCCTGACATAACAAACTGCGAATTCCCTCTATCTTACCTTGTTTATTTTTATGCTTCAGTATTTGAAAGAGATGTCTATTACGAGTACACCGCACATTTGTCTGTTATTGTTATTTCGTGCAATTTGCAGTTAAACATTCATTGGATGGTCCAGACAATTCTGCAATATTTCGTTGCGGCTGCGTTCACTATTAAAGAATAACAAACGTAGAGAACTAAATAAACATTGAAGTCGTATAATGGAAAGTTTATTATTTTTCCATCTGTTTTGTTTTTGTATCTGTTTAGTTAGCTGAGCTTTGAAATTGAAATTGAATTTTGTGTTTCAAATGGAAATTGGTCTTAATCCCATTATAATAAGAGTACTCTGCAAGCTTTGACATTCAAATTGAATTCAGCGTGGATAATGGAAATCAAGTATTTATAGCATTAGTATCAAACCATTTTATGCTATTGTTGTTAGTGGGTTTGAATTAATGTTTGAGTGTAAGTTATGATAAAAAGGCTTATTTTGCTTATTTATAAACAACCATGAGTTTGCTGCCATTTTATTTGGAATAAAGCAAGTGCAAGTGAGGTTAGCGAAACAACCGAAAGTGTAAATGTACCCAAATCTAGATCACATAAAAAGATATACGAGTATGCTATATTGTTGCTATATGCATGATTGAGCAAACTATGAACATCCTAAATACTGAAACTTTTAGATCTAATACATCTAATTCATTCAATTGGTTAATTAGAGCCGAGTGGACTCTAGTGAGACATGTTCCTGAATGATCTAGTGGCCTTAAATGAAATAAAGAGCTTAAGCTGCAAGTTTAATAAACATATTTTTATTATAGACCCTTTTGTCTTTGAAATTACTGATTTTCAACTTCAAGGCTTAACACGAATAAGGAAACGCAATGATTTTGGGAGTATCGAGTGTCTACAAATTTTTGACTAAAGCTTTCCTCCTTATGCCTAGTACTATACTCTTCGCGAAACGAATTCAACGGTCAAATCCCATACAAAAAGATCTTTACTGACGAATTGAAATGCTCTTTTTGTATGGGATTCGACCGTTGAATTCGTTTCGCGAAGAGTATAGTACTAGGCATTATATGTAAATTGGGCTTTGGGATACAAAATGATAGCTCGAACTAGAGATGGGAAATAACGATAAACATAAGTAACACGTTTCAGCGTTACATTTTCCGACGACTAACATGTTCCAGTAACATGTTATTTTTGGAACGTTGTTCTTCCCGTGAGTTATATTGGAACGCGCAACGTGTGTTATCATACTTGTTGCGCGTTCCCAAATAACGCACTGTAACTAATACGTTACAGAGCGTTAAGTTTACTCAACGTCGTGTATCTGTGCGTTCCTGTTCAAATCATCGCCAGTGAAGCTAAAAGCTACTAGAAATGAAAATATGAATTTTCCTCTTCCTTTGCCCCTGTGAGCTGGCAAACAAGTACAATAAAAAAGAGGCCAATCACTGAAACGATTGTCGCATGCTTTTGAGACCGCTAATGAGTTTTCGATATGAGCAAAGCGTTCCAAAAATAACATGTAGTTTTCAGTAAAATGTTCTATTGGGAGCATGTTACAGATGTAGAACTAGGTTATTTAACGTGTTACGTTAAATAACGCCCAACTCTAGCTCCAACCTCAGGTGTTTTACTAGAATCATATTGTATTATCTTATTGATTTTTCTAATTATTTGGTCAAAGATGCGGTAGATTATACGCTCGATTGAAAACTACTTGTGAAATCGCTTCTGAGAGCAGACGAAAAAAACTCTAGAGCATAGGAACCATTGGAAATACTAATTTTCGAAGAAAGATTTTCAGGGTTACGACTCACATGAGTTTCTAAATTTATTTATTTTATTCATGTTTATCATGTGAACATTTGATGGCAGGATCTCTTATTGTAAAACTGATCAGTGCTGCAACATTTAATTTGAAATTGAAATATGTTCTGTTTGGTTTCATTGTAAAACCGTTCTTAGTTGAAAAGAATTGAATTGGGCTTGAACAAAGATTAACCTACTGTATGAATTTTGTTTCACTTTGTTTTCTGCATCGGAAGCTACATGGCAAAAAGCTTATATTTCTTGAATGCTATTTTTTCCAAGATGCTATTGCTATTGAATGCTGTTTTTCCCGACACATTGTTGACAGCATACTCATCAAACTTCTGTCAAACCAGCCGCGAAACAATACCAATACATCATAAGAATTTTATAACTCTAATTTCAGATGGTCAAAAATTGGTTATTTGGTGAAGAGTTGCCGTTCTTGTGGCTCACGAATTTTGAAATTAGATATTCGAAACGATGTCTGATGCAAGGGAATCATTTGCAATCGAGAATGATTCGGAGAAGTTTTCAGGGAAGGACAAAATAATTGTATGGAAACTAGATCATCAACAGCAGAAGACTCAAATCTAACCCAAAAATATAATATTGCATTCTCTCAAGCAGTTACCCTTATTTCAGCATCAATTTAATTTTGGAGGCGCAGAACTGCTCTATCGGTAATAATACGCCAGAAATAGTCGTTAAAATTACTGCAAAATACATAAATTTATGAAAAATTATAAGAAATTCTACGAGAAAAATTATATTAAAAACCTTACGAGAAGCGGCATGAAAAACTATATAGACAATGCATGGAAAGCTAAAACCACCATTGAATGAGAAATTTCATAAAACATTGGTTTGAAATTTCTCAGGGAAACAACTTGAAAAGTCACATAAACATCGGCATGCACAATCGTTGGAAAAATCCTATAAGATACGTAAGAACTATCGCAAGGAAAACTCGATGAATTCAACGTAATTGCAATACGAAGAAATTCATCACGCAAATTGAATGAAAATATGCATGCTACCTGTACTGCAAAAATAAAAGTATGATTAGTTGTATGGAATAGTTCACTAAAAACTACGTAAAAAAATTGCATGAAAATCCAGAAGTGAAATCACAGTAATTCTTGTAAAAACCACTAAATGCTTCATGAAATATTTTTTGATATTTTACATTAGATATTTCATGACAAGTTGCATGCGGAATTCCATGAGAAGTCGATAAGGAGTTGTGGGAGTAGCCTGATACAAAGCGGTAGCAAATAATACATGCCACATATCATGAAAACTTTCAAGGTGAATCGAATAAAAATTTTCTTGAAATTCGAAAGCAATTACAAGAACAATTATCTGAAAAAGTTTCAAATTCCTGAAAAATTCTGATAGAAGGTCGATCAAGAGGTTGTTTAAAATATTTCATGGAAGACGTAGAAAAAAATTAGCACAATAATTGATTTAACAAAATTTTAAGGAACTGCATGTCAGGCTGCACGAATAGGTAAATAAAAAAAATTATTAAAAGTCGTGTGTGAAATTCATTGAAACATGCAAGAAAAATTACATGCTCGGAAAACTCGTACGAAAAATGACTCAAAATATTACATGAACTTTCGCAAACCAAATCCACGTAAAATGACCTGAAAAATTATAGGAAAAGTAACATAAAATACATAGACGATATACAAAAAAAGTACTTAAATAAGTGCAGGACAAGTACCATGGAAAGTTGCTTCATAGCTTACATAGACAACAACATTGAAAAATGCATGAAAAATTTTCAGGATAATAACAGGCAAAAACTCATGAAAAATGGCTCGGGATATTGCATGAAAAATTGTGTAATTGCATGGCAAGTTGCATGAAAATAATATGTTATATTGCAATTTTTTATGCATTTTTTTTTTGCAAATCAGCACAGATATTTTTATATTACTTCTCATGCAAATTTCACAACCATTGTTTGTGCAATTTTCTCGCAATTTATCATGCAATATTACCTGAAATTTTCAATGCAATTTTTCATGTGATTTATCATGCTTTATTTCACGCAATCACCCACAGAATTTCGCATGCCAATTATCATGCATTTCAATTATATTTTACTACAAAAGCTTTCGTGCAGTTTTTCTACTTTTTTTGCATGTTCTTACTATTTCCATTTCATTGATTTTCCATGTAATTAATTTTCCATTTCATAGAGGATATTCACGCCGTTTTCTATGCGTTTGTCGCTGAAATCTTTCTCTTAATTTTGCATGAAATTTCACGTATGAAAAATCATGGTTTTCCGTTTTTGCTCAGTTATCAGAATTCATAAGAAATAAAAATGCTTTCTTATTTATTGAAATTCGTTTATTTCAATTGCTTTGGATTGAGTTGGTCATTTATTTTTTGAGACATATCAATAACTAGACAGGTACACAATCAATTTTGCGAACCCAGTGCATATGCCAGTCCAGCATGATCACTAGTATTTGTCAAACACTAGTGAGCAAATGAATAGTAACCAGGTATGTGCCAGACCGCTGAAACATTCCTTCTATTCGTGCATAAGCTAATTTTTATTATTTTTAAAAATTTCAGTGTAAATTTGCACTATTTTCCATAGCATTGATAAACAATAAGTTTTCCAGTTAGGACAGTGATCTTTTCAACTCATTTGAAAAATTTTTTCAAGAGCAAATGTTACAATAGATCTTTCGATAGATATCCCCAAGTCCTTTTTCTCTAGTTTTAGACGTTAAGCTATGATAATTTCTCCATCGCAAGAGAGCCAATGTACACTTTTTTCATTATTTTCATTTATTTAAATGGTCTACAAAATAATCTTGGGCTCAGTGCTTTCATTGAAGCAAATTTATTTCCACTCTGTAGGTACTTATTTAAAAAACTTTCGCCATATAAAATATATTGTACATATTACAGCTTTTGCTAAAGTATTTAAATGAATTTGCATGAACACTAGCTTTCAATTACCCCAATTAGGTTAAACACATAAAAAAACACAATAAAACAAGCCCACGACAACAAAATATGTATCGATTTTTCAACTCAATCTCTTGCATGCATGTGTGCACTCGATACATAAAATTACAATTCAACTAAAGCGCCTCTTTGTTCATAAAATGCACGTTCTTGTATTCTCTGGTATGCATGGATTGATCATATCCCTAAAAATGATTCGCTATCAATAAATGTCCATGTAAATTTAATTTTCGTTCCAAAAATAATAGCCTTGTTTGCAATTCATATCATTAATTTAACAACGAACGTGAAAAATTTTAAAAAAGTGATCAACGTTCATATACATATGTATGTAGGTATGTAAGTTTTTCGAAAATTTTCCATCCATGGATTCCGGTCATTATACATCCATACATGCAAACATCCATACATACATACATTACATAAGTATGTGTACAAATAAAGGTCTGAAAACCAAATTACTGTCAAAATGAGACAAACAGTTTAAAGTATGCGATGAGTTTTCATATTATAGGTGACCTTACGAAAGTTATAGTTATTAATGTAATGTACCATAGGACTTGTAAGAGTCTAAACAACGACACAGTTGCATAGTTTCTATCCATCAAGATAAAAAAATATTTGGCTCGATTATGGTTTTAATTCTTTTCAAGAGTAGGCCCGACTGCATTCTGTATACAATTGAACATGCAATTCAACTTTCCTTTTAAATTTGATTACGACCAGCAAATGCTGATCAGCGTAGGTAACTACAATTTGGTGTTTTTTACGAGCGCAAAAAAGAACCTTCAAAATTTGTTTTTATTTTTGACTTCTATCGGTAGGTATCTTTTTTTTCTTCAAAAATTCAGGTATGAAGTGATTTATGGATTTTTTATGATTTCAAGCATTCAATTTCAGCCTTACTGACATCAAAGTTTGCATGGGAAATTAATTCGTTTAGAGGATAGTTATTTGCTCACATTTTCGCTCTCAAATGACTAATCAATGAAAAATTTTATCAAATGTCAATGAGCAGTAATATCGAAATTTATTTGCTTGATGTGTTTTCCTGGGCTGCCGTAAGTAAAACGCATATCAATTCTAGTCTCCTCTTCACAATGTATCAATTTTAATATCCTCTTGTCGATTGGAACTTAAGAAGTGGAGAGACAACGATTTCTGTCGATTTTTCGCTGTTTAAAAACGAAATTTAAAAATTTATGGTCGGTTGTTATTTGTTCAGCATAACTCATATCTGATGGATTACTAAACAAGTAAAGAAATTAGGCAGGTTGCTGAATATAGGTAGAAAAAACAGAACAAATCAAGCCGAAGAATTTTCACACAAACACCATCAGCTGAATAGGGAGAAAAATGCCCAATATATGCTGTAATATATACTGTAATGCCAACTTAATCTTCTCGCGGTGGCTGCTGGGAATAATCCTTGCCAGCAAAAATTGACTGAAATCTTCAGGCTAATTCCTTATTAGCAAGATTGACGAGATACCAATAACCAATAAAAGATTTTGAATATGCTATCACAAAATATACAGCAAGTTTTGGAACTGTATTTACAACAAAATGATGAAAGCAGAAACAATAAAATGGTTAAACGGTTAGAAAATTTTTCCATAGAACTTTAAATCTTTTTACTTTTAGATCTCTTTCCTTCTCTCTCTGGAACTTTTCAGCAGCTTGCCGATATTTTGATTAAGTGGAAGTTTGATACAACACAAAAATACAAGGGATTAGATGGATAACGAATGGTATTTAAAAAAAGAAGGAGCATAACTTATATTACAGCTTTTATCTAAAACATAATGTGCTTGAAGTAGGTTTCCTTATTAAATGAAAACTAGGTTCACCAGCATTGGCTCTTGTGTTATCAATGAGGGAGTATGCACTCTTTGTGTGTGAGGTGAGTTTACGAATACCAGACTCATAAACGTTCTCAGACCTATGGAACAGTTCTTTGGCGATGGAGGTAATCAAAAACCCATCGTCCAAAAATACGATTGTTTTTACTGAAATTAATTCGTCAATCGTATTTGTAGACGATTGGCCGTTTAAATTATGATTCATTTGGGAGAAGATCTGGTATCAAGAAGCTAAACGGTAAAGTTTGAATTCAGAGTGGAGTTTGGGCAGCTGTTTCATTAAGTTCGCAGAGGGATCTACACAGAGGGATCTCTACAGTTAAAAGAAGAGCTGTCGAAAGTTGAAAATCAAAGAACAAATGCAATAATTATGAAATTCTCGCATTGCCATTGAGTCATTTCATCATTTCTCTCAATGTCTCATTGGGGAAAGTGTGAAAAAAGTAACAAATCCATGTAATACGGTTTAACATTGATCATTTTGAAGGAGTCGGGTGAACTTTTTTGTCAGTTTCTTGGCTTTTTAAAGACTTGTATCAGAACAATACATTGTTGAAGAAAAAGTACATTGAAAATGACCTTTCCAATGCAAAATTTGATAAATTGTGTTAAAAAAATTTATAAAATAAATTATTAGATTCATATTGAAGGTAACAGTTTTTTTTCGCAAAAGAATAGAAACTGAAATAGTGATTAATTGGTAAATAATACTTGAGTTTCAGCTTATAGGATTGTTTTCTAAAATATCGTTTTTTAAATTGCTTTCTAATTTGGATGTTTTATTAAATTTCAGTATTTTTATTTTTCATTTGCAGGTAGTATTGCAACTTAAGTTATAGCAGCCAGTTTTTTTTGTTTGTTAAATTATTACAATAAATTTTTAAATTTTATATACATTATTTATAATGGACTCTATTCTGTAAATAATATGTAAGTTTAAATTGGATGTTCTTTTATTTTATGGATTTATTTAAAATTAAATACCTTCGTATCTTTTTTTGGGTATTTCGGAAAATATTATGGGATGTTAGATTCAACATAGTATGTTTAGTGGAGCCAGGTTAATGTAGTCTCCTCATTCTCTTTTCAGCAGTTTTTTCTGTTGATTTATGTTTTATTATGGTTTGACATTGCTAGGATCTTGATTCCACGATACCCATGAATAGTCGTCACTAGGTGTCACGCGGAGGTCGGTTTAGTGAAAATCTGTTGTGATGGCAACTGCCCACAACTGTTACAGCAACAGCATATGGGCGCGAAAATAGGGCGAGAGCTAGTTTCTGGCATAGTTTGCATGGGAACGCTCTTGACAATCTACTTCGGATCTTAGAATTAGCAGCATCGAAGAACCTGGTCATATCCAGTACCAGGTTTCCACATAATCATATCACCACCTACGTAGTCTGTTTGTATAGTTTGTATTGCATTGCCGCCATGTGCGACAAAAATACCAGTAACACATAAAATGTTACGTATGGCATGCCCTCAAATAACTCAATGGAGGAATGGTAAGCCCTGATGCTGAGATGCCGAGCATAGAAGGAAAATGGATACGGCAAAGAAACATTGTAGCATTAATACTATCAACTCTATTTTGCGCAGAGGACGTAGAAATTGGAGTGACTGGTTTGATGCTGAATGCAAACTAGAGACTGAATGTAAGAATCTTGCAACCCTTAGCAATGCAGTGATCTCATAAAATGCAAGCACGCGAGAATGAATGCAATGAGCTCACAAGAACAGAGAAACTTCACAGACAGAAAAAATATACCAGGGAGATAAATTTGAATTATACATAAATACGAGTGGAAGAGCAAAATAGTATGAACTACCCCTCCAAAGATAAAATCTTACTAAATATTCTGAAATATGACACAGTAACTAGAGCGCTACACATACACACTTGGTCACCGAACCTGAAATAATTCTGTCGCAACGTCAAGTGCATTTTAATGATATGCTAAATGGTCAACTAACCTACGAATTGAAGGCCTCTCTAGTGCCAAAACAAAACCTTGAGGCTACTGCCAGAAAGCGTGGAAGTTATTGCAAGAGTCACAGAGTCACTGAAGAAACCTAACAAAGCCGGTATTGCCGACAGTATTGCTACTAAGTTGATTAAATATATATAAAGGGCTTACTTTATACCACGCAATGAATGAAACTATACTGCACAAATATGAACAGATGCCAGATGATAGGCAGAAAAGTGTGCTGTGCATTTTGCCTAAACAAGGAGATGCCAAAAAGTGCACCAGTTTAGGATATAATATTTTATTGAATACCTCCTATAAAACATCTTTCCTCAAATTTTTACCCTATACAAGCAAGGGAAAATTGTTAAGAACTTGATATGCCATTATATATTTATTTTAAGAAGCTTTGGTGCAAATTGTCAAATGGGTAGGAGTGGGTCAATTGCCAATTCAAAACTTTGTTGTTAGATTAACAGGAAGTTTTAGCTGGATTTGAAATCTAAGTAGTTAATTTTCCAAACAATATTTGTTCCTCTAGTTTTATAGTGTCAACTTTTATTTGGTAATCCAGTTTTTTTCAAAAGAGAAACAAAGGCAGACATATTCTTTTCACAAGAATATTAGCTTCCAAAGTGCTGATTTTGCTTCTTGGGAAGTTGACTGTGAACCTGACATAAAGGTGATATTTGCCAAAAATCTAGATATCCAAAGAGGATTGCAGACCTTATTTCTATAGGCATGTGAAATATCAGTGCAACTGACAGACAATGATATTATCAATGACTGTGTGGAAAACAGCAATCCAATCATATAAATCATATAAAATAATTATTTGATAGCCTAATAAACTAAGAGGATGTCAGGGACGCCTAATAAACTGTTTTTTCCTTCGAAAGCTGCAGAAACAATTCAACTTCAGATCGATTGGCCGAAGATAAAAAAGACCTTGTTGCGTAAAGAATTATGACTTGCATGTGATTTTAAATGATAACATATTAAAATAGGTCCAAGTGCAAGAGCTATTATATAAGTAATGAGAATGACCAGATTTCAGATTTTTGGCAAAATGTCTTAACATAGTCTCTTTTCAACTCACTGCACTTTATCCACTGGTATTCCAATTTTTTAATACCAACGATAAAATGCGTTTTTCTCAGCAATTATGTCCGCATTTGAAATGAGGTTTTTCCCCCGGAAGTATTTTTTTCAAATTTGGCAACAAAACAAAGTCATTGGGAGGCGCCGCTTTGTCTTGATCGATTTTTCAGTGTGTCCAGAAGTACCGCATATTGCTTTCCGGTTATCTTCTTTCCTTTTTCCACATAGTCATGAGCACGACACCTTACAAATCCAAAAAAAAAAAACTGTTGCCATCACTTTTTCAGCCGACGGGACCATTTTTGGTTTCATCGGAGCTCTTCGGTCCACTTCCACCTTTTGTTTGTTTACACCTCTGGCGTGTTGTAGTAAATCAAAATTTCATTAAATGTGATGTATCATCTCAAAAACTCTCTTTGATTTCGCTTAAACATGTCCAAGCAATCTTGCGAAACGATCGATCGTCATCGCTTTATCATTTGCAAATCTTCATGCAAAATTTTAGAAACACGGCTTACTGAAATCCTTGCAATATCAAAAAGCTTGTGCTTTGTCGCCCATTCTCTAACACTGCATTGTAGTCTTGCTGATTTTGGTGATGTTTTCCGTAGTCTCGGTGGTTTTTGGGCATCCTGGACGTGGCTTATCACACATTGATGAATGACCACGAATTAACTGAAATTTTATAGTAGCTGCTTTTAAGGTTCAAGCATTAAAAGGATCATAAACTTTTAGTTTTATAAATCCCTGTTCTCTGTAAAAACGGCCTACATACATAGAAACTTCCTACATAGCAAGAGTCAAATAAATTATTTTGTTTTTGAATTTGTCGAATATCCGATAAATCAATGATTTCATGTCTGTGAAAACTTCTATGGTTTCAATAACTGCCCCTCAAACAACTGATGAATCGAACTTCAGATTGGCTTTGTCAAGTTTCGACAGTACAAATAGATTTGGTCATTCCATTTTCGCACAAACTAAAATTTTCCACACAATCGTTAAACAGGAAGTAATCCATCTACATTTATTAAAATGGAAAGCAATAAATGATACTTAATACTACTTGAAGAACACTCTAATTCTCTAATTAACATCTATGTCATGGGCGTTTATGACACACTATTCGGCCCCTTCCTGTTTTATTATTGCATCTTTTATTCCTCCTCACTCGGATCCATTGTTCCTACATGTTCAATTAACCCTAAACCACATAATACTACAAAACATAACGCAATTTATATGCAAAATGCCATAGTACGTAGATATTTACGGTCGGCAAATTGTTGGTAATATTGCCAAATGCAATGAGGGAGTGGTGCATTTGCGGTACTGAATGTGCCCGCTGCTTGTTAAGAAGTGCAAGATATTTCAAAATAATGGATCCCATTGGTTGTGGCGAGCCGCTTGCCAGGGGTCTTAGAACTTAGTACTTTCAATAATATAATGGGTGTATGATGGTCGAGTGCATGTGCATTTGCATGTTTATTTCATTTCAGCATATCGCCATATTTGCATTTGGTATTGTTTTCATGAGCAGCATTGTCGTTTTGCATATTGGGTTCCAAATTAAAAAGGACTAGAAGAAGGGACAAAAACAAAAGGGATATGCATGTACTTATTATGGAAATTGAGTCATGAAAAGTATACAATGTGAAAAGCGTCTTCATTAATTAGGCTGCTCTTGTGGAAATTTAATTACTGCATTCAGACATCCTATAAATTACACTTGTTTATGGTCAGTTAGTTTGTGCTCAAATATAAAATAGAGCATATGGATGATGTAAAGCTGTTCTCGCGGCATTATTTCCTCTTCGAAAATGTGACATTGTATTTTAATTGTAGTTAATAGCATTCCTAAGCTAGATCCCTAGAATTACAAACATGACCGTTTCCCACTAGTTCTTATTTGTGTTCCATTCAAAATACACATCTATTAGAATGCATACATTCTATCTTAGCTGCATGCAAAAAATTGTGACAGAAAAGTATTTATGATAAGCATATGTATGTACATATCGCAAACAATGTCAATATCGTTAAATAGTCAGTATTCATTCGAAAAACGTTCAATCAGGTGAATATTAATGGCAAGTCTAGTCCGTCATCGACATCATGAAAATAGTAATAGCAAGGGAAAGGGATGACCTCCAGCAGAGTTCTCAATTAGCTGATTGGCATTCAATTTAATTAGCAGCAGAATCGAATACAAATCAGATAAGCTTGTCTCTCCGGTATCGTCGTCTTGTCGGTTGCAGAAAAGATTCATGCCAACCTAAGTAAGTACGTACTATATCCTTTCAATGACGATCGTATTGCAGTTTATCGGCAAAATCCAATCCGATCGATAATTCATCAAAGCAGACTCTAATATCGGCTCAAGACGAATCGCATAAATCGAGATGGTGGACGACGTATGTATTTCGTTTCAAGGAAGATTCGCTTCTGTCTTCCAAAATGGGATTGAATCTTTTGCCGACGGGACGCAGCAAAAACGTTCTAAAAGGCAAATATGAACAGCACATTACATCGGACCGATTCCCATTATTGATGGTAATTACAGGTAAGAGTTGACAGTTTGCGTCGAGCAACGTGTCATTGGGGCTGCCATCTGAAGAAATTTTGTTGTTGGACATACGAATCCATTGGATTAATTTATTACAAACTATATTTACCTGTGAAGTACAAAACTGAAATTTTATTAATAATGTACATAATTCTTCAGAGAATCTATAATGTTCAAATTATCACAAGAAACTTATTATTGCCTAGAGTAAAGGTCATACTGTAAATGCTTTTTGACTGTTTCGAGCAGAAAAAAATCTAAATATCCAATCCTTAAAATTTGCTCACGTCAAATAACACAGCTCTTAAACGCTGCGCATATTTAGACTGGTAACACTTTGTCATCAACCATCATCATCGAATTGACATTCGAAGGGAGCTTTATAGATGCCACAAATTCATCCGAGTAAAAACATCTCAGCAATAGCATCTATCCTATTCGCGATCGCAATATTGTTAGCGATATCATAAAAAGTGTCGTTTTCGCATTTATTAACCACTACTCTTCTCTTGGTGCTTGGTCATCATGTGCTGATATCACTGTTGGTTAATTTCTTATTATTGGTCATCGTCGACCATGATACGAGTACGTGCAAGTTGAAGATCTCTAGAGCTTACCGCGACTGCTCATGCAGCATTGCGATCGATTTAGCGACAGAAAAAGTCACACCAGAACCAACTGCCGTATATTACACTTGTTAATAGTCAATGCGACATGACAGTGACATGGATTCTTTAGCCTATGCGCTATCGGCTGGGGAATGGAATAGGTCCACCGACACCCAGCGGATCAGATGCCTGCGATAATGGCGAATTGGGCTTCATTGGACACCCTCGAGCTCATCCTGTTTCTCATTGGCAACAGTCGCCACTCCAACGTTCGGTCGACTGGAAAAACTTTTCCTGTGATTGTTTTCATTTAAGCACTTCGTCGCCAAGAAACGCGATGTGTACACCTTTAAAGGTAACTTCTTGGTAATTTGTTTGAGTTCTTGCTAACTCATTTCACTTTCCAATCATTTTAACAGAAGATTAATGGGTAAACGAAATATTTTTCGTGTATACTCAGAACGTATACTTTTTGCCAACAAGCTTGGCATACACTTTGTTCGTTGGCTTGGAGATTGTGTACACTGTCTGGGGAATCACTCTTCGGAATACGTATTATATTTCTTGTTAAATTCTCACCCATGATATCATGTACGAGTTGGTTATTAGCACATCCCCGAGATACGTGACTTTTAATCTATTCAACTTTTTAGATAGGTAGCATCGCGGTTGGGTGGAAATCAACAGCTGCTTTCGGAACATGTATAAATTCAGCACGGCGTAGAATGAATGTGAACAAATTTATGTGGATGTACATACATATGTATATCTATATTCATAATCATGAGATATATGCATGTACATACAGTGGCTCACAGCTTATTTGATACAGTGCTTCTTTAAAAAATTAAGTTGCAATAACTCAAAACATAATAACAATATCAAAAAAATTTGAACACCATTTTGAAGAAAAATGTTTGTTGTTTATTAAACAAGTTTATATTTGTTACAAAGTTGCTGTTTTACATCTTAAAAAACAAAAAAACTAAAAGTAATAACAAATTTCATGTCACAGCTTATTTGATACAGTTTGATTAAACATTAAAATTGTTGTGAATTATGAGGTTTCCAGTTGATTTCAATACTTTGTACGATAGCCCTTAGACTTAAGCAGAGCCTGGAGCCTATTCGGCATTGAATCAACGAGTTTTTTTGTGATGTCAGGAGTAATTTTTTGCCATACCTCTAGCAGTGCTTTCATCAGGTCTTGTTTATTAGAAATCTTGTGTTTTCTAATGTTGTTATCCAACAAAGTCCACAGATTCTCAATGACGTTCATATTTGGTGACTGTGCCGGCGGAGACATCAAATGAGGGCAATCCCAAATTGGCCAGGACTGCACAATTCCCGACTTGTGGTTTGGATCGTTGTCTTGGTACAACCGAAATTGGTCGCTAACACCCAGTTTTTTTAGCATTTTGCAGCAAATTGTTTTTGGGTACATCAAGGTACTTTGTTTGGTTCATTGTTTCCTCAATAAACTTTAAATTTCTGACTCCGGCTGCGGACATGCAGGCCCAAACTATCACATTACCACCACCATGCTTCACAGTAGCTTTGAGGTTCTCCTTGTTTAGCTCAGTGTTTGCCTTGCGCCAGACATATAACATTCCGTTGTTGCCAAAAATGTTAAACTTGGACTCGTCCGCAAAAATAACCGTATTCCAGAACGCGGATGGCTTTCCCACATGCTCTTTGGCAAAGACAAATCGGCTTATTGTAAGTTTTTTGGAAATGAAAGGCTTCCTACGAGCTACTCGGACCCTGAAATCATGGTCGCGAAGCACTCGTTGGACGGATTCAGCACTACATGACTTCCTTAGTTCACGATGAACCTCAGTAGCCAATTTTGGAGCGGAAATTTTTGTGTTTGCTTTCACTTTCCTTACAATGTATCGTTCGTCGGATACGGTGAAAATATTGTTTGGCGCATTTCTCCTCTTATTTTCTACCCGATTTTCGTGTAGGAAGCGCTCAATTATGTGCTGCACTGTAGAAACACTCAAACTCACACTTTCAGCAATTTTTCGAACACTTTGTCCTTTTTTAAACTGGTTTAATACCAACTCGCGCTGTTCAATTGTGGTGCCATGACCCATTTTACAATTTTGGCTCATTTTGGCACTTCAGCTTACAAGATTTTGCTAAAAATTACCTAAGCCAATGTCTAACACAATCAAAAATTCAAAAAACAAAAACAAGACAGATTAACGGTGCGACAAATAGAAGTTTATTCGCATTGAAGTGTCTGTATCAAATAAGCTGTGAGCTGCAATTTTTCTGCGCCAGTGGTATTTCTCTTTTACCGGACGCCGAAGACTATTGCTGGAACCTTTTTTGTTTGCATTGTATTTGCTGAACATGCAACTAGTCCAATACGTTTAAAATTTTTGGATAGGGTTCTTAATTTCAAAGTTACAGTGATTTGCATTTTTAAATAGTCACTGTATCAAATAAGCTGTGAGCCACTGTACATACATATGTATGTATTTGAATGTATGAATATATTATAATTTGTGTTGGTTCAAATTCGTTTCAAGGGTATACGATTAGTTCCAGGATATAATTAATCCTTAAAAAAACCACCCGTCTTATATACACACATTACATCTGAATTTTTTCGCCCTTAAGGCTCTCAAACATTGATTACTGAATGAAATCACGCTTTCTAGAGAAAGAGCCTGGGTGAAATCTTTGAAAAGTTACACTTGAAAACATGAATTTCATTTAATCCAGGATGTCTCTCGGCAGAGTAAGGATTTCCAAATCAAGGAAAAGTCCATGGGTGTCAAATCTGGTGATACTGGCGGTACGCGATATCAACAAAGCAGAATAACAATTTTTGAGAAAACAGCTCTTGCAGAGTGGGAAGTGGCTATATACTGCTGAAACCACGTCAGTGAGCTGTAAGCAAGAAGTTTGCGAAGCTGAAGTATAAAATAGCTGAACATCGTTGGCTGATATGCCTCACCAGTAACAGTTTTCGTTGCACCTTTTGCATTTTCAACAAAAGGCCCGATTATTCCGTTTACTGACAGAGCACACCACACTGCCACTTAAGGGGCTATGCAGTTGTGTTTGATGTTTTTGTCTGGATTTGATAAGTGACCAGAATCGACAATTTAGTTTATTTACATATCCACTTAAATGGGAATGTTGTTCATCGCTCCAAAACACAGTATTTAAAGGGTCAAATGTTTCAATGATAGTCTGGTATAAGCGCGGTTTCAGACGAGCGTCAGTCACAACATCGTTTACCGTTTCACTCGTTTTTAAAGCTCTGCTCGGGCTCGGACGTGGCGGATTTTTAGCGGAACCTGTAGCTCAAAACTTTTTTACTCATTTGCGAATTAAGTTGTTACCTGTGTCATTTTGTATGCGGCTGACATTGTATTCGGAAAATAACTACCTCCAAGGCGTAACGTACGATCCTCCTCCTTTCAAAAACGCTTGGATAGAGTACGCACGTTATGCGCCTGACCACTGTGACATTGCGGCTTATGAATTCGAACCAAATATAAATCTCTCAATCGCTCAATTTAAACGATATTTTTAATATTTAAATTCAAAATCCTACACTGAAAAAAATCCACATGGCGCCCAGAGCTATGTAACATAGGGTATTATTTATGGTCCCATACGCTAAGTACATAGTACTCTGAGCTACGCAATATGGCTCCCAGCGCCATAATGTCAGAATCTGCAAAGCGCGTGGTCCTATGTAACATAGCGCAGCATTTATGGTCCCACACGCTATGTGTATAGTACCCTGAGCTATGCAGTATGGCTCCCAGTGCCTTAATAACATGGTGCAGAAATTATGGCCCCACACGCTTTATTACATAGTGCCATGAGCCATGTAATCTGGCATCAGTTGTCATACCGATTCGGGTAAATTGAGGTAAGTGCTTTGTTTTGAAGTGGAGCTTCTACTTTACTGTCATAAAATAATCCTTTTCAATTTGCAATCTAACCCAAGGACTTCCGGGAGGTTAGTTAAAGAATTAACTTAAGCAAGAATCTAGCTGACAATTTCTTTCTTTCATAAGTTATACGATTGAAAAAAATCGATAAGTTTTGTTAGGGGAAAATAACGATTCATTCCCGAGTAATGTTATATGCTTATATCATTGTTATATTACATATCCAATTACTGGCCTCTGCGCTCTGGTTACACTGAAAAAACACATAGCACCCCATGCCATAGTTTATAGACTTCTGGTGCCATGTACATAGTCGATTCGAAATTGTGATAAAATATAGTGAAACACGCCATAGTACATGACGAAAAGTACATAGGAGCAGACGCTATGCTTATAGCCCTCCACGCCATGAACTATAGTCCTCCACGCAATGTACTATAGTCCTCCACGCCATGTAATATAGTCCTCCACCTCATGCACTATAGTCCTCCACGCCATGTACTAGCTTCGCCTCCAGTGTAAGTCCCAAATATATGACCCTATTTCTCAATCCAATGGAGACTCCTTTCAATTTCGACAAGTCCAATTGAGAAATTTGCCAAAAAAGCTGGCTCCGTTACTCTGAGATTCACAATCCAGCCACTATTTCTGTTTTCAACTTGGAAGTATATCAACAAAATTATTTCACCTCTCCAAAAGATTAAATAAATACATTCCTGATAGTGCTATGGCTATATTGCCTGCTTTATCACTTCCGCAAAGGAATATTTATTGTAATGCGCCACAGCCGGTAAGAAAAGACTTTACCTTGAAGTGTTTTCGTATTAACCCTCGTCGTAATAGCACATTTGCTAGGACAGATGTCACCACCAGTGATGCCAATTTGGCTACATTGTAGCTAGATTTAGCTATAAAAAGAACCTCCTTACCTACAAAATTGTTCGTTTCGCTATTGGCTACAAATTTAGCTACAAATTTATAGATTTGGACAATTTAAAATTTTGCTCTGTTTACTCTAACTTCCGCTAGTTTATTAATATTTTAAAGACTCATTGCTCAATAGCAGTTGTGTACATTTTTTGATAAGCTATCAATCGATCATATAAAAACATACCTAAAAACTCGTAAAAAAACAAGTTTCAATTCATCAGCAATAAACTAAAGAAGTTAAGACAAACGAAATATGTTTACCATAGAATGCATATCCTATGCCTAAATTTGAAGATATGAACCGAAAATTTTTATCCAAAACTATAAAAAAGCAATAAAACGTTGACAAGAGCTTCGCATAAAAACATTAGAGAAATTGGAACCAAAATTCATGTAAAAATCGAATTTTGTGAGAAGAATAATACCAAGCATGATCTCTTAACTGTGCGAAACGGGCATCGGTCAACAACATCGGTTCTAAAACATTGCTTTAATCCCTATTCGGTTTCATTTCTATAGCAAACGTGCCTGATACGATTTTAGGCACAACAAGTACAAGTTATTCAAAAATAGGTGACAAATTCTTAGCAAAAATGATTGAAAATGAGATAAACATTTTGTATCCTCTATTTTTTGAACCAATTTTAAAGGATACTTTTATCGTAAAAAAAAAGAATTCTGTTGAACCCACTATGCCCTTTAACATTTTTTGTTTATTTATTGAAGCCTTTACTAAAAAAACTGTTGAATTCAGATTATACAATCTTTTCATCTGAAACTGTGAATTTAGATGATTACGAGTAGAATAATGCCTAATTGGGATATATCTTAGAACAAAAAATAGTTAAGTCTCGAAATAACAATATAATAGGAAGATCAGATGAAGTAAGTATGAAACAGAATTGCATAACATTTCTGAAAAAAATAATAAAAGAGCTGAGGTATTAATTACCTGATAATGTTAAAATTTTGCGAAATATTTTCTAATTTTCTGGGGACAGCATAAATTCAGTTATTGATGAAGATTTCATAAAAGTTATAAAGTTTTTCGCGGCTGAAACTTCTATTCAAAATATACTGGCATAAAAAGAAGCAATTCTCGGTCGTTAAATGGAGAGAAACTTTTAATAACATTATATTTTGGCGGGAGTTTTATAATTATAGAGACTTAGCGAACCTTATCCCGTTTAAAGCTCTCTGTTCTGTAATCTATTTATTAGCCTTTCCTTGGTCCAATAGCACAGGAATAAACCAAGTCTAAAAACTTTGCACTCAAAACTTCCTTTTAAATATGGATTGAAACGGTCGCAAAAAGCTGTAAAACTTTTGAGTTCCCTCAAAAAGTACTCATGAAAATTGGCACTTTAGAAGCTTATAAAAACAATTTTATAAAGTTCATTTGACCACAGGTTCCAGGTTTCAGATTTCAAAGCTTTGGTGTGAAACCTTTATGAAATAATTCAATTGCAAGCATGATGGGGAAGGGGGGGAGGGGGGGGGGCTGTTAACAGCGAATGGATGAATTTAGTAGTAGTAATAGTTCACAGTATTAAATTAATTTGAGACTCATTTTCTGATGTACACCCCATATCTTTCAGCCATTATTATAAAAGTTACTACTATAAAAGTTAGCTACAATGAAGTTTAAGAAAACTGTTTTCCACAATCTTGAGTTGTCTATTGTTGAAGCAAGCTACACTTTTCAGCTACTATGCGAACATTTTAGCTATTTTTAGCTATGTTCTTTCTAAATTCTAGCTACAATGGCTGGAAAAAAGTTGGCAACATTGGGCACCACTCTGTCTCTGCCGCATGTCAGCCGCAGTCAACATTCAACGTAAGTATTTCTGCAAATATTTCTAGCTTTAGGATCGCAGCAAGTGTATACTTTTAAAAAAGACAGAGAGAGAGAGAGAGACTGCACTCCACGCCCAATTAAGGCATGAGTGCCATATAGAAAAAAATAAACCTGCAAGAACTCTGATCGATTTCTGCTACAATTGCCATTTTATCCTTTTCACAGAAATTGTTAAAAACAAGGACATTAATGGTATTTTTGAAAAATATATAGACTGATGGCTTCTCCAAGCCATTGGGTGTAACAAATTTCCATCCATTGGTACGCCACCCGCAAACCCAGCTGCTTATAACCTATAGTTTTTTCTCCCTGAGTAATTTATTAGATTAATTCAGAGTACCTTCTCAAGGACACGTCTAGGTCATCATCGGACATTATAGCTGCCTCACTGCGTCGTCAGTCTCCAGAGCCACCAAACTCAGAGGTTATCCCAACACAAACCCCTTCAATGGAAGAGGATTCTGTATCTGCTTCTTCTTTAGATACCATCCATCAAGCGGAGATGCTGAAAGACTGTCCCACTGGTTGAACTATCTGGTTAAGCCAAATAGTTTCCAGATTTTTCGATCCACAATCATTGGTTCGATCACTCCTGTACAAGTGTAAGGCCGATTTCTCGACCCCGTATTTAGTAAT
This sequence comes from Nemotelus nigrinus, assembly GCA_947369275.1. Taxonomy (NCBI): domain Eukaryota; kingdom Metazoa; phylum Arthropoda; class Insecta; order Diptera; family Stratiomyidae; genus Nemotelus; species Nemotelus nigrinus. The sequence continues at coordinate 43,585,471 of OX376374.1, forward strand.
GACCTTACATGCATATAATACCAGCTCTTCATCTTTAATAAAAGTAGCTTCACGTTGATTTAGAATCAGATCTTTAATTCATTCTCCAAGTGTCAGCAGGATGATCAGAATGCAATAGCCTCATGATGTTAAGAATTTTCTCAGGATCGGAATGGAAGCAGGCAATCATTAACTTGTATTGGCTGACTAGTGAATCCGTACGTCGACATTACCTTTGATTTGACGCCTGGTAAAAGCTCCCCCAGTTTGGAGACCGCAAGCTTGTAGAGGTCACCCGAATGTTGATTTTTACATGCTATCAGACTGACTCTTTTACACCAGCCCAACCCATGCACCGTTGATGGAGGATACGAATCGGATTTCTGGAGCTAAGATCTGTAAAATTCAGCTCTGTCATAGACTACATGCTAAATTATGTATATTTCCACTATCTCATTGAGAGGCCCAGTTAGCCTTGGTGTTGATGTTTCTTGAAATTTCGTCTGCCTTGATTCTTTTGCTCAGTCGACATTAACCGTTTTTAGAAAGTAGAAGTAAATTTGTCAGCTATAATCACCTGCTATCAGCATATGTCCGTCAATGTTGAACAGATGCAGTCATATGCAAAAACCCAAAGAAATGCAAGTAAAGAGTCATCGAGAACTCACAAAAATGTCCTGTGTACATGTTGGCACTTGCTTTGGTTCGGCCAACATGAATTTGCTACAATGAAACATATCCCTACCAAATATAGCCATCTATTTCCAAGCAAATAATTTACACATAAGCAACTCATGCTTGAAATAATAGGAATGATTGTGGAATCATATTCCCCATATAGTTCGTTAAGTCAGATATTGCTCCGAATGCCAACAATATTTTTTCACGTGCCCAGTCATCATTTCAAATAATGCTAGTATGGAATTTTCAGCATTGTTCTTTAGTGCTACTCAACAGCGACATTTTTCTGCAGTCATTATAAATGTTTTTCACACGTAGAAACAAGACAACTCATTGCAACCTCAGCACGAGATAGTCATCATTACTTACACATCAAACACTCTACAGGATCGTATGGTATTTTCACTTCAGTTAAACTAGTTAAGTACTCGTGTTTACATTCGAACACTCGAATCTATGAATACAAAGCAAATGAATGCATAATAAATTATAAGCATTTATAACTTACTTAAGCGCCAATTTCAACAAATTTCTTTGTCGCTGCTCACCGATCTCATTACAAATTCAAATTGACTCCGAGCTCAAAGATGTCGATGTCGATGTCAACTAAATCCATCGCCGGTATCGCAATCTAATGGTATTTGAACGGGTTTAGTTACTTTACTCCAAATATCTTTCATTAGTCATTTAAACTCACATTAATATTTCTCAAAGCGAACTGATGGCATGAGAGCGCTTCGTGGACCCTGTCACATCATCCCGAATGCTAGATGGCTTCTTGTCTTGGGAGCCTTTGTTGTTTGCCGACCGGTGAGTTCATAAAAAACACGATGACTGGCAGCGTCGACGTAACGTTGCGTTCGTTGCCTGTGTCCTCATAGATGTAAAGAGGAAGAGCTACTTCGGAAGATAAGTGCCTAGTCTTTATCTTCCGCGACTAGAGACGAGAGCACACATAGTGCCGCATACAAAAAACCATCGAGAAAGTCAACTACCTTGAAGAAATTCCGAACTGATAACGCCGTCGTCGAATGAGTAAAATTAATCTCAACGGGACAAATCTTTATTAATGACAACGGCATTGCTGATGGATTTAGTTCTGGCAGCCGTGCCGGGTGCAGCTTGTTGTATCGAAATTAAGTATCGAGTATCTACTTCGTTGAATAATTGATACCCAGGATATTGTTCGATTAAGGAAGGTTATTTTATTGCGCATTCTCACGAAAATATGTCACAAAACTATTAAGTTGATAGATACACAAACATATACGAGTATATACTATTTTCGGTAATATCCAGAGTGAATGAATACCATCATTACGATTCAGTTTTTCAACCCTGAATCGTGCTCATCTCTGCGCGGATCCAATTGACGGATGAATAGTTATTCTCTCCGGGAAGAAAGAAAACATTTGTTGTAAAATGCCGGCAAGGATAAAAATACGAGCAGCATAGAAAAGATGTGGATAGAAGCTAGTAATTGTTCTAATGAACCATCGGGGTAGTCTATAATCAGTGATCTCCTAGTATAAAATCCACTTAGTCCATTTCCCCCATTAATTTTGATATGCACAATTAAAGTTGTTGGTTTAATCGAAGTAACTTTAGTATATCCGTCATTGATACATGCGTTCGTTAATATTTTCCAATAACCACTTAGAATAATATAAGAAAATTATTCTTGAGAAGAATCGATGGTTCGATTTAATTAAAGCTTCTATTCGATTCGATTTAATTAAAACTCCAACCTTTCTTCACTGCGAAATTGGTAGATCAGTGTAAAATCATATATTATGAAAGATTATTAAATTGTTAAACTACATGCGAATTACTTGCTTTCTATCAGAAGGGTCTAGGTACAATTATGAGACCCATTCAGAAAATCAAACGAAAATAGAGGTTCAAATTTTTATTAATTTTAATGATGGAAACGTGATACTTATTGGCGTAACAACAAATTTTTGTTTCCCGTTGGTGTCCTTAAAAGAGTTTTTCAATTTACAGTTGATTACCTTCACGACAGTGGCATTTGAAGCAGTTATTGATCAGGCTTGTTGTTAGGTTACGTGTTGAAATATGTACGAACCAGTGTGAAAAATATCCATCTGTGCAAAATCACCTTCGATAAAAGATATGTATTTCATGAGCCTTTAATTTATAAGTCTACGGCAGAGTAATCAAAACAAATTTAAATTGTAGATGAAGAGGTTGGGTGTATTCAAATGAATTTATAGAAAACTATATAAGAGTAATACACACTTAGATTGATTTAGATTTGAAATGTAATGAACGCAGCTAACAAAGGTTTATTGGCAAAAGACTCTCGAATTCGTTTTTGAGCTTTATTTCCAGTACAAACAGAAAAATGTAAAAATTAAGGTAATCACTTGATAACTACGAATGTTAATTTTTTCACTTAAGTCAACGAGAGTAATGGAGTGAATGAGGGAGTTGAACTGATAAGACAAAGAACAGCCGACCTGATGTCACGACCACAAAATAATTTTTACTTAAAAATAAGTTTTTTGTTCTTCCTAGGTTTTTGTGCCTTAACTTTTTTACCCACTGTATGTACATCGTCCAACGAAAATTATTTGATTCAGTATTCTAAGAAAATTGCAAAAGATTCAATTAAATAGAATCTATCCACATGAATTGCGAAAATTTAATAAATGATAGCTCACTTTTAAATCGTCAAACCATACTTCCAAAGAGGGACTCGGCACCCTTCGCAACTGGCGTTGGTACGCTTCTTAATGCTGTATTATCCTTAACCAGTACTCCATTTTCTGGAAACGCTCTTTATCGCTAATGCATTTTTTCATATGCATATATATTTCCGCTATTGACATTTCTTTTAAATTTTTCAGTTTCATTTTCGTTCTTAATAAGTTATTCAGCGAATGATACGGCGATTAGCGACACTTTTACATGAAATAAATTTACCAAAGATTTATGGCTTGACAAGTAAATAGAAGAAATTCGTTTATTAGACTGCATGTAACCTGTGACAATTTGATATAACGAGGGTTATTAAGAATTTTTTTTTTACTACTTGGTAAATAAAAATAATTTTGGAGAATATTTTAGAGAAAACGCCAAAAAGATCTTCAGGTTTTCAGTAAAGGATTTCGTCAAACAAAAGAGTTATCGGAAATAGACCACCCAGCATTATGAATCCATTGATTCTCTGGAAGTTCTTGATTTGAAGAATTCAAAATCAGCCAAATCGCTTCAGCACAAGTATCACAATTACTGTCTTTATATCCATCTTAAGGAATATTACTTTCGCCTCTTCCATTTAAGAATTCATCATCAGGTTCAGATGATTCAATCAAAGCTGCAATTTTCCCATTAAATTGGCCTCGTTGCATAACATATTCGTAAAATCTGGAAAATTGGGTTCAGAACAAAAGCATCATTCCACCTCAAACAACCCAGATCAGAGAACGGATGGGCCGAGTTCACCCACCCAAGTATCCTGGTCGTAAACATTTACCCGTTGTCGAAAAAAAATAAAAAGTAAAACCGAACAAATAAAACTACCACTTAAAACTTTAAAGAAAAAAACTCTAGCGCACCTGAACCGCTAGAAACACTAATATTCGAAGAACAGTAGAAGAATCGTGCAGGTTTTGAGTGCATATTCCACCACATGTGCTGCTTATTACGGCCAAACTGTTTCAAATGCCACGTTTTACTTTCGTCTTAAGAATGCATTATAACTCATATGGTGCAAGGTTTCAGATATTACCACTGGCATGAATTTCAACGTTTATGAGAGCAAAACACGGGTTAATTATATTCGTTATCAGTTGCTTATTTCACATAATTTTGAAAGCAGCATCTCATATAACATCAATGAAGAAAATGCTCAGTGCCTGCAGCACTGTAACTGAAGTTGGTGTTTGGGGCTGCGATCCGAAAAATTTGCAGAACTTTGCGAATTGTAACATCGGTTATTTATTTTCATTGTAAATGTTTCCGGTATGTATACTAACTGTAAGCATTTATTGATACAAAAGTAGCACAACCGACTCGTGCTGGCAACTTTTCGCCAGTATCAAATCCAAGAATATATGAAATCTGCTTCACGGTGTTTAATTACATTCGAAGTTATAGGAGTATAAAGAAATTTAGGGTTACCTGCAGCGAGTTTTTTCAAATGATCGAAAGCTTAATATTTGCTGTTTATTGTCACTACAATATCATTACCATTTGAAAATTCTACGATAAAACCGCTTAATAAAGATATTGCAATTGAACACAAAACCAACAATAGCTGGCAACCCTATCGTGTCTTTTCAACCAAATTTGGCCTGAATAATGTTTATGACAGGTTTCATTAATTGTATGAAATTCGTATTGATTTCATGACTGCACTGGAAGTTATAGTACAAAAAGTTTTATTTTCCTGAGCGAATTTTCAAAACCAAAGACACAAAAATTACCATAGCTGGTAGCACCAATCAAATTTTTCAACCAAATTTCCACCAAACAGAGATTAGAGTTAGGTTTAGCTTCTGTGTCAATTTCATGAAAATCTGGTAACTTATTCACATTTCATAGGGCAAAAAGCAGTTTTTTTTCTTTGTAATTTTTCAAGATGGCACCACTGGCACAGACTTGCCCACAATTCAAAATCGCTTCTATCAAATCTGGTCTTACTTAAGTCCAATGCATTCTGTAAATTTTAGCTGTATCTGATTATTGGTTCGTGAGTTTCCGTGAACAGAAGTTTTTGATGCTAAAAATATAGGTTAACTGGGAGAGGGTTACCGTTCTTGTCCGACATGAAATTTCCAAAGTTTTATTTTGAACGTGTAGATAAAACATAAGATTTATATACAGATTGGTTTTATTGTAAGAAACGGACATTTTTTTGAATATTCGATGGTTTGAATGTTTTCACTTCCAAATTTTTTTTTTCAAAATGAAGACACCAAAATTATCATAGCTGGCAGCTCCAACCGAATTTTTCAACCAAATTTCTACCAAACGTGGCTTAAAGTAAGGTCCAGCAATTGTGTAAGTTTCGTCAAAATCGAACGATTCAATCAGAATTTATAGGGCTAAAAACAGTTATCTTTTTTAGTGGTTTTTCAAGATGGCACCACTGGCACAGAATTGCCTGCATTTCAAAATCACTTCTATCAGACCTGGTCCTATTTAAGGTCAATACATGCTGTGAATTTCAAACAATTCCGCCCATCGGATCGTGAGTTTCCGTGAACAGAAGTTTTTGATGCTAAAAATATAGGTAAATTGGGCAAGGGTTGCCAGGCGTGCCCGTTATACCATATCTTTTTTTTTTTTTTTGGTTATGTAAACAAAGCACAAGATTTACATATGAAAGGCTTATTTTTGAAGAAACGGCATTTTTTCAAGAGAGACGATGATTTGGAGGTTTTCACTTTCAGTGCCTGCCCTAGCTACAGGGTTGCCAGCACGCTCATTAAAAGCCACATAAATCTACAACTAAATAATATCAATATGTCCTGAAAATTTGGTAATGATTGAATAGCTCTGTCAAAAGTTATCGAAATTTAAAAATTTTCAAATTTTCCCGTCCTCTTTTTAGGCACCCAGTGCACACATAGGGTTAAAAAATTCCAAAGCATTATCCGATTCATATGTCAAACACATTAGAAATTTATTTTATTAACTTTATTTTTGCGAAAATCATTTGTGCACGAAATAATAGGTATATTAAAAATATCACTTAAATGCCCGCCGGCGCGAAAAAGTTTACAATAACTGACATTTAAAGAGACCTGGACCTATTCTGCATATACACCAATGTATCCTGAAAGTTTCAGCTCAATCGAATGGCGCGTTCCCGAGATTATCTCACTGAAATTTTTTGTACATATATATATATATATATATAGAAATATGAATTTTTGGCCGAATCGATTTTAATTTAATTAATATGATTTGTGTGTGAAATCGGTTTGGCGCGAATCACGGGATGAAATTCGTTGCTATTGCTTACGTTCCTTTTTCACTGAAGCTGAACGATGTACATTACTATTTAGCTCTTTGACTTCGCGCAAATCGCATGTGCCTTATTTCAGAAAAAATTATTGGATAAAATTTATCTACTTCGTTCAGAGTTCGTTGCGAATATAAAATTGAAATTATTGGTGAAATATTCACACATATGGAGCCATGCGTAAATTTGGTTAAGGATTTTTGGATTTTGAATTGTGCAGATTTTGCTCATGTTCAACTGCAAAATGAGGTTTATGCAAGTGAATTTTCCAAACAATTGTTAAATATTGGAAATGGTGTAAATGCCAGCAGACGAAACTGGATGACCAGCATTTCTAAAAAAATTTTGTCGTCTCACAGAAACCAAAGAAAATTGATCGAAAGTGTATATCCAAAAATAGCACAGCAATACAAAAATCATACCTGGATGAACGATTTTGGCAGCGAAGATCAAAGATGTTAATGATTGAATTTAGCTGTTCAAAATACCCTGTGATATTGATCCGCAACAATCTGTAGATACCGTTTACAATGAAGATTATGTGGTGAATTATTCCACAGAATTTTTGAATTCATTGGATTTACATGGATTGATTTTCAAATTCAAAGGTGAAGACTTTTTATTCCATGAATGCCTAAGCTTCCATCGAATTTGCTTTTAATTTCAAACCTCTTCAATTTTCATTTTGTGTTTGCATTTGCGATCACTATAAATAAGACGCAAGGTCAGTCTTTGGTAATATGTGGCATCAATTTGGAAAATTCGGTTTTTTCGCATGGTCAACGTTATGCTGCCTGTTCGCCTTCTTTTTTGGCAAAATTTCCCACCGAAGCGAGTATTTCCTACATCATTTTCATACATCATAGTACATCATTTTCTTCCGCTGAAAGCATATTGTTTTGACATTTACATTTGTTTTGACATTGGCAAAAGCAACTCATCAGCTGGTATTCGTATTCGCGGAGTCTATTCACAATGGGCTCCCATGACAATATTAAGTCCATGGACAGAATATAAGTGAATTCGTAAAACAGAAAAGTGATATTAAAAGTTGTTGACGGTTTAGAGACATAAATTTGGAAACTGAGAATTCAGAAGAAAAGACGGTTTAAAATAAACAAGGCGAAAAATTAATACGAAGAAATATCGTTTGGCGATCTATTAGGAAAAAGCTGATTTCAAGGTAAATACGGGATGGTTGGGGTTAATATAAGTTCAGCATAGATTTGTTTAATTTACGAGTGATAAGTTTTAATCTGCTTCATTGCTTTTAGGAAATAATAATGAAATCTGTAGTATAATTAAATTCAGTTGAGCTAAAACAAAAAAACTTAGCGGGATGTAATAGTTTTCCGTATGAAAAGGCATTGGTGAACGATACAATGTGATATGACTTGTTATTGAAACTTTCAAGTGCTATAAGCGAAAACGTCAAAGAGCTAGTTTTCTGAGTGTTCCTAAACCATGATACAGGTTTTTTTTAATTTCGCACATGTATAACTGTACATGTATAAATAAAGCATTGGTATTAAAAGTAAAAAGTATATCGATTAATGATCAACAATCGATTTCAGGATTGATACATTCTCAGTGTGATCATGTTTTTAAACAAACGCCAGAAATAGTAAGACCATTTTCAAATAATACTGTTGCCAAATTTGCTATCCACATTACGGATACTTGGTCGATGCGGTTGAATCCGTGCAACGCCGATTCCCCCACTCGTTGTTCTATAAGTATAGTATTCCGTATTGTGATTACAGTATGCGCCTCTCCATCCTTCAAATTCTTTCCCTTGAGTCACGTAAGGGCGAGTGCCTCCTTTTGAAACTTTTTAAAGGCAGTGTATTGGTTGACCCCAGCATTCAACTTTCAGTTAGGGAACCGGGCCGTCCTAATATAACATTATTTAACTTTAATGTTACATTTGCCCGTACCGACACCTATTTCTTTTCCCCCCTTTTGTGTTTGCCTCGTCAGCACAATAGCCTTAACCTTGGTCCTCTGCCTGAAACGACATCTGTGTTTAAAAGTACTTTAAAAAATAAAGTTCTTTCTTATAATCGAAATATGTCCTAATTTACTCAATTCGTTTGTTTCTTTTTCGGTCGATTAACTTTTTATTCTTATTTGTATTATAATTCCATTCTGAATTTTATTAATTTTCTTGGTTTCCATGTTATTTTCTTTTTCTCACATATTTATATACTTGTATGTATTTTTATTTTTTCTTCTTGTCTAATCTATAATTGGATTTGTACTGTGGATTTGGACAATAAACAAATAAATAAATGATCAAAATGTTTTAGCTTTTTGCATTACATTGCAAGCATTTCAAATCTTTTAAGTTCCATACAGATCATTTTTAAGGATAGTTATGACTTTAACAGAGCGAAACTTAACAATTTTTTCTTGGTAATACAAAATTTTCGCTAAGGCTATCCAATCTTAATGGACCTTTCAAACATCTTAAAATTGTTGGAAACAGCTTTTCAATTAAATTAGTCAGTTAATTATATGAAAAACTCTTCTTACACTCAAACGATGCAATAAAAATTGTTTAGCCAGTGCCAATTTCTGTTATTTATTAATTTATGTATTGTGTCGGTTGCCAACAGCATCTCAGACAATAAACCTACATGTATTGATGCTGCATGCTGTTGAAAAAGCTTTGCTTGCATATGTTACCACAGACAATATTAATACAACCGAAATGAGATACCATGTTGTAAGTTGATCGCTTCCAATATCAGCCACAACCTATATCATCTCCATGAAAGCACATCGATTTTGTAGAATTAAGTAACATATATTTGATGCTACAGCTTATTCGTTTCGTATGCCAAAAACAGTTGACAATAAGAAATTCAAATTTAACTTTTACAAATTTCACATCGTATTTCACCTTCCCACCGTATCAAAATGGTAAATGAAAAGTAACTTCCCATGCAAAAAAAACTAATCTTTCTGCTACTCTGTAAAGAACAAATACAATTGTCACCATCTTCAACATTTCTAAGCCAACCAGAAAAGATTCCATTTTGCTAACATAAAATTTTTCCACTCATTTTCCTTATGCTTCTTAAGAATGTTACTTGCGACATCTCAGCAGGAAAAAACTTTGCGGATTACTCTGTCTCGTATTCGCCTTTTTGTTCGCATTTCATTCTTATCCCTCTGGATGATTATGGTGAAGGAATTATCATTATTTTGGAGCATCTTGTTCTTGAGCTGGATAAGAGTGAAGCTCTATGGCCATTTCTCCTACACAACGAGATTTTTTGCCGAAGAAAGCCCTTTTGTTTGCAACTGTTGTTTTTTCCATGGCTGTGGCTAAAAACGGGCGAACATTTTTTTTGAAAAACTCACCACTTAGATATTCAACTACTCTTCTTATTTTCCACATTAATACATTTCTTATTTCTTTGTATAGACCTCATCCTCGTGAAGTGACTTAAATGAAAATACCTTTTTATAATCTAAAACGGATAAATGGAAGGATATTTGTTATATGTTAAATTTAAACCTTACAGTCGACCGCAAAGATTCGTTTTGTTCATAAAAAACTATTTAATGAGTAATAGTATTTCACATCCTTATAGTTCAGAGATTTTTATACCTTTCAATAAATTTTGAATTTCGGATCATAATTTTGAAATCAAATTGTTATTGATTTGTTAAAGACTGATAAGTAAGAATCTAAGATTCTGATATAACTTGCATACCATTTTCACCTAGCTACCACATGGGTATTAAACATTGCTAGGAGATTTGACCACACGAATGAAATTGAACGCGTAATTATACACCATTTTTGAGTCACATTCATAGTTCAAATTGTATGAATCTATAATATTTTTGAGTATAATTCATAATTTTTCAAATCAAATTCATAGATCTGCGATACTAAATATGAACTAACCTAAAGTATGTATAAATTTTGAAAAAAATTCTTAGATTATGTTAGCTTAGGGAAACTAGTCTATTAATAAAATGACAGGTTATCCATGGAATCAGTTTTACATAAAATTTCAAACATTCAATCATTAATGCAGCATTATTATTGTCCAATTTAATGTGAGCGCCCAGTGTGGGCACATTGTTTTTGACTTTGCACCATTTAAAAATGTTCGTGTCGTGTAGCCAAATGGCCATAATTTATACATAAATTTATCCATTATGAATCAAGATTCTATTAATGTAAAAGTTCTTTCAGTGTCATAACCATTTGTGGAAAGATGACTTTATAATTTCGATCTTCAAAATAATCTTGGTATTCCTTATCTTTTTAGCCTCGCCTAACAGTGTGATTGTACCAAGGGTATGTTACCTAACTGGTCAATTTCAGCCTATTGCAATTTTTTGTCTCACAACATGGAACAAACTTGCTACAAAGGCATCTAAATACAGTTCAGTGGCTATTGTTCCATATATTGCACTTTAGATTTCGTTTTGACGAGTCTGATTCTTGATATGGGACCAAAAAAAATTTCGGTTGACTGAATTTTTTAAGCAGGCCGACAGTGGGCGCATTCATCTTATCTAGCATAAAGTCTGTTTTTTCGTTTCATTGTGCGCCCTACTTAGTTGAAAATATAAGTTATAAGTTCATTGATTTTGAATTTCTTTTATTTTATTTGTGATTCCTTTAAAGTAGATCAGAGCAACTGAGTACGATCAAACCAACAAGATTCTACTTTAACTTTTAATTAGCACAGTTTGTGCAAATTACATTTCATCACGAACATCTGCTCCCCTAACAATGTATTGGGGTAAATCCACCAGATTTTTCTTCCAGCTAATTTTCCACCAAGAAAAACATCGCAAATTTGTGAAGATTTCCGAATAAAAACCAAAAGACAATAGGAATTCAGACATAAATATGCTGGATAAACAAGATAAGCGGATTAACGAACGAGATTTCTACGTTTTCATGTTCGTATACCTTGCTGGGGAGCGGATTCGTGCCGATAGCTTCTTAATCTGAGCTTTGAAAGCAAAAGTATCATCCATTAAACACACACATATGTCGAGGAATTTCCTAGGCATTTGCAATTAATCAAAAGGATTTCCCTATTGGGAATTCCTTATTGGTTGTAATGAAAATGTTTTTTACTGCAAGCTAAGCTCATTTGCGGTAATCTTTTGTTGTTGACTTGCTTCTGTTTTGTATGAATCGAATGATGAAAATGAGTTCTTATCAGCATCAATGGTACTTGCCAGGATATCGACTACTGGAGTAAAGACCGGAACTTGAATAGAACGAAAGCAGATTGCTTTTCTAATTGAAAGCATAGCAGCTGTTTAAATGCAATGTAGGTCAGGTGGTTAATCAGCCTATTGATAGTAAATACTACTGCTTGTTCACTTTTGAACTAGTTTCAATGTACTATTGGCTTATGTTGGTTACATGCCGGTTACATTCAGCCGTTTAATTAGATCTTTATATACTTGACAAGGTTGCATGCACTTTAAACGCCAGACTACTTTGATCAAAGTTTCTGCATTTGGTGAAGTGTGTTTGGATTAAAACTTCACTTCATAAATAATAACCTCTTTAACGTGATTGAGGTGAATTAAAGCATATATACATTTGAATGATTACTAGCTGTAAATCAGTGTATTGGTGGCTATTTGAGTAGATGGTATAGAATTGAAAGATATATTGGATAGCATATCATCGCATTTCCGATCCAATGATGAATTTTCATCTAAGTGGTAATTTATATTTTTAAATCAGGGATGCTGGAACGTTTTGCATATCATACGCTAATTTTTCCACAAACGAGTCCAGATACGCCAAACACAAAACTCAATTAATTTTTCTATCTACTTGCGTTCACGGTTGGAGCTAGAAAATAGAGATATGTGTAAGATCGGCTTCACTTAAGGGAAGAAAATAAATATGTAGTGAAATTACGCAATCAAGATATTTAATTTACGTTAATTCAAAAGAAATACGTTTATTTGAACACCAATCTACAATCTTCAAATCTGACCTTTGGGAAGAGATGGTGACTTTTATCGAGCTTCTTTTGGTTAAGATAACTCAAGACTACAATTGTTGGGTGTGTTAAAAAGAAGACATTGTTAAGCGATTCAGTTATATAAAACAGTATCTATTACAGCACTTAAACATAATTTACCATTAATGAAACTTTGGAGTCTGGTTTATTTCGCTTATTCTTTTATTGTTTGGTGTTAAATTTTTCACTATGAGCTGCAGAACATTCTTCAAGTTTGAATGAGTTATTTGTGATCTTAACGAAAGGAACTGAATTTTATGTTTGAAAATGTTTGCTCACATATACGAGAACACAACATTCTGAAGCGACATACATATTTAACTTTTTCCAAATAATCTGAGTTCTGGAAAATGTTCACAAAGTAGTAACTGCCACAAATTATGATATATTACTTAGAGTCATTTTGATATTCAAATTTTATTTTTAACAATGAAATTCTGTTTAAATGAGTCAGTTCCATTTGTATGGTACTTGGCATCTGCATAACGTTTGTTCTCTAAGTGATGCGTTTACAAGGCAAGGATCTTTTTTTGCGACCAAGTCCAGACCAGACCTCCATGTGATACTTTCTGACTGCACTTTCAAATCAGGGCATATAGTCCGGGGAAATTTTACATAGTGCTTCGGAAAAACTAGGGGAAAGCTGAATTTTGGCGTGAGCCTTGGTATTGGCATGTTGAACGAAATGTCAAAAGTCCTCATCGACCCGAAGGCTGCGGTACTTTTTATACGGGGTCAAAGGTCACCAAAAGTGACATTTCCATAATATCTTTGTAACGGTCACGTCTTTAGAAAAACAATGTATGACGAATTTGTAGCTTAAAAAATTTCCAACAAAAACGGTTTTATAACTTTTTCTTGTTATCATAACCGTTATTGAGACACGAGTATATTGATCTAAACATTTGCTACTACCAGCATCCTCTTTCTCAACGGCATGTTGATATTATCCGATTTTGATTACGACTTGGAATGTTTGTAAGTTTGTTTTTTTATGTTTAAGAGGCCCATAAAAAACATGGACACAAACTTATCTACCAGACTCCAGGGTAGGTGGAAAGGTGTGCTCCGAAAACTTAGTAGTCGAGTGCGTTGATGCGTGTACCATCAAATTCTTACTGGTGTTCTAGTCAAACTAGTTTTCTGACTCACTGTCATCCAAATAACAGGACACATGAATACGAATGTTGATTTGACCAAGTTAAGCGGTAGGAAGAACTTTAAGCGGAACATTTTTCCCCATTGATTTGACGAAAGAGTTGACATATTTATTTTTAGCTCAAGCTGAAGATATTAACCAAATCATTTAGAGCGTAAATTACATGTAAAAGTTATTGTGTTACCTGTATGTGAAAAACATATAAATATCGATGAGCTCATGGATTTTTCTTGAATTTTCTTAAAATAAATGTATGACCTATAAAAATATTTAGTTTCCTCTGCAGAAGTATTTACGCTTAACTCTGTTTGTTGTAGACTCATTTCTTGTACGAAATATTCGTTTGTCGTTCGCCGTGTGATGCGACAAACCTCACGAACTGGTGAGTTAACAGATTGCATTAATTAAACTGAGATCTTTGAGGTGTTGGAAATGTGAAAATAGATTCTGAAAACAAAAAGCAGGCACAAGAATGCCATGCGCCACTTATAATCATCCAACGCGCATCTTTTACTGCATGCGACGTGATTTGGCCGTCCCTGCTTTAAATGGGCGGTTACTATACACTTTTGGGGCTAAAATAAGAGCTGATGAGAAGTAGTTTTACCTAAGAAGTAAAGGCAGTATTACTTTCCTCATGTGTTTTAAGTCAAACAAAATGCATTGAAGAAAAGTCAGCTATTATTGCTGAGTAAAAAAACGGTGTTCATGGGTCTAAAATTTCGAAAAAGTTTGGGTTTTATAGAAATGCCATTCATCATTTTGTAACAAAAATAAATAAACACCAAAATGTGATCGGCTGCTACTTCTCCTCCAACTATTGAACTGTTCAAAGAGATTTCCCTACACTCATTTGTTATAGATGGGAATCTTTAAGGAAGCAGCCCATATCTCTGCTACAAGCATTCACTCGAAAAAATTTTGGTAGAATTTTACCCTTAAAATGGTAGCTTTCCTACTATTAAAGATGTAAAAGTGCGTACACAGAATAGTATACGTCTTAAGTGTTAAAATTTTTTTACTAGAAAATTGTTTAATTGACTGAAACGCATAAGATTTATATAGCAAACATTATCTACTTGTTACGAGTCTTTTAGGATAAATAAGCGCAATTCATTCGTGAATGTCCAAAAAAAAAGTGTGGAAAAAACGATAGTAAAGAATGTTTCATCTGCATTGTGATGCAGTGTTAAATTTCAACATCAAAAGTTATTTATAGTGTATGTATTATAGTAATGTTAGTGGTAGCTAGGGTTGCCAAGTCAGTGGATCGGAAATCCGGGAGGAAAATAAAAAATAATAAAAACATATTTTATTTATTTAAAATGATATTTCTTTACACTAGGAGTTGCTTGTAATGCCTTTTGATTTGCAAGGATAAAGTTATAGAACTCTTAGTTATAGAACACCCCATTTCTTTAATTTGGGCTTCAAAGAAATGGGGCGTAGAGGTTGTATTCCAAAACAGAAGCAACCAGCTGAAGACTCTACTTGGGTCAACAAAGGACCCAATAGAAAGATTGGAAAAAGCAGGGATATACTCGATCTAATGCGGGGATTGTGACCTAAAATATATAGGCCAAACGAGACGAAGTGCACTTACTCGCTTCAAGGAGCATCGGAGGGAAGCAGAAACAGCAAGGGGGAAAAACATTAAGGAGTTCAAATCTAAAGTAGCGGAGCATATGGTTGGAGCAGACCACAACATCTCGGTGGAAAACCTCTCACTGATAAGCAACGTGGGAGATAGTAGAAAGCTAGATGTAGCGGAAAGTTTGGAGATATTCAAGGCTCCACGGGAGTGTCTCCTTAACAGGGATTTGGGAAACGGATATTCCCCACTATTCAAATTGATTAGAAGAAGTACCGCAAGGGCAACCGGAGATCGTAATAACACGATAATTAACATCTCACCAACGAGCCAGGAAAGAAGGATTAACGAAACAGTTAATGAGGCTGCTAATGAGGATTTAATTAGCGCACCACCTACCGACGATGGGGGAAATACCCAGACGGAAAGAAAACGCTTAAGGAGACTTAAAAGTTTATCTACAAATAGGACGATTAGGGACTATTTTCCTCAGTCGAAGAAACATCGCTGAAGAAGGCTATAAGTGATAGCCGAAATACTGGTATACGGATTTTGAAAAATAAATTGGTAGAAATAAAGGAAACGAGTTCGACTTTTCATTATATTGTATAATTTCTACCTAAACGCTCGCCAAACAATTTTTTGTTTGATTATATTTGTTCACTCTTTGCAATTCATTTGAGTTTGTTTTAACGTTATATGTACATACACATATTTATATTTACAGGATCATTGTTTACCAAAAAATAATACAGAATAATTCCCATAGTTTTAGTACGTTTACATGGATGATTCAAAGACCCAAAGATCGAAAGATTGAAATTTGGATCACGTATATGACAACACCGGATAGAAACATCAAAAGATCGAAATGAGATTGAAATGGCACGTAACATAACCTAGAGTTTATTTCTATTCCTACGGTCGTACAGTGCGGAGACATTGACCTAGTTTATGCGAGATCCCAATTTGGGATTATACCAGTCAGACCGTCGTATAAACGGTCGAATTCGGATTTCAGATTAAACCCGAAGAGTTGGGTGTACGCCCGATGACTATGTGTGAGTGTGCATATGAAATGTGTCAATAAAAGTGATTCTTCAACATGACGGGTCTTGTTTTGAGCAAATTTACACATTACATATAGGAAATATGTGCCGGCGCTTGTTTTGTGCATTTGGATAAAACTAATGTCGTATTGTTTATTTTCGCATAAGTAAGTGCCGCAAATTACTACCGCTTGCTGTATTTTCCACAACATTGTGGAACGCCGAATGGAGCATTTTAAAATCTTCAGCTAGCGCTAAATGTCTCTCCAGTCATTGCCTTCTTCGTACATGAACTGAAATGTTCAACGTAACCCAAACTTCCTATCTTGTCACATTTATACAACACACTTTCAATGTGAGTGTAACCTATTCCGCAAAACAAGCTTCTATGGTTATACGCAATTCGTATTTCATAAAATCCCAATTCCAATTTTGCCCGTTTATACGACGCGATATTTGGGATAATCCCGAATCGGGATTACATTGGGCTCTCGCATAAACTAGGTCATTGTCGAATATCAAAGATTTGAGTGTTGCTGTCATGAATATGTTTCAAAATCAATTTTCAATGTTAATGAATTTGCGTCGAAGATTGAATATTTTGGATCTTTCAATCTTTCGATTTGCGTTTACATGACAAATTTTGATTTGATCCAGGCTCAGTAGTTGAATCGGATCAAACCGATCTCATTTGAATCCAATCTGCGTCTATATTTGATTTTTTTGGGTTGAATCCGGTTTCAAGCCGAATTGAATCTTCCATATATACGGTGTAATAATGTTGTGTAAGTGTTTCAGTTGTTTAGTAATTGTGTTAAATAATAGTTTTTCCCCTGTGGGACACGTTATATATAAATAATATATATATGATTTATAATTTTTAAAACAAAATTTTCGTTTGTTAAAAATTACTTTTTAAAATATAAGAAGCTCCAGTGCACCTAATCCTAACTTATAGTTTTATTATAAATGAAGTAGAAATACAACAACCTTTAGAGTTGAACATGGAATGGCCAATGATTTCAAATATATGTATATTCTAAAAAACAAACTGTCCACTTAATCTGCTTTCAATAGGCATAACTGTACATTGTACAAGTGATTGTGGTAGCTTCACTCGTCAATTAGTAAACTCATGGTGGGGCGCCTAAACCTTGCGGGCTGATTTGACACGGCGATTTTCTTTGAAAACTTCTTGCTACTATTATCTGCATGTACCAAAGATATAGAAGAAGTGGATTGGAACTCTGGGTTTCCGTGCGGCACCAGGTTTTTTTAGTGTGCGACATTCTCTAACATTACAAAGGACGTGGGTAATTTAAAATTTGTAATAAATTTTGGGACAGGCAATAGGCGCGGAAGTTTGAATGTCATTTTTATGATGAATACATTTGAAACATAATGTTGGTGGAAACAAGCAATGCAGTAAATTTAATTTGGTTCATTGGGTAATGTAGGTTAGTCAAATAAAAATAATCTTATTGTACATGAAAGAAAATCTTCGGAATGGTCTTTAGCAGTTCATGATGAAAGTCCAAGAAAGAAAAAGTAGTAATTTATAATGTAATGTATATAATGTATACTGGCAGATGTACGACACCAAGGGATGGGAACAATGAAACCATACTCTGAAAAAATTTATTGCTGTATATCATTAAATTTCATCTCGTTCTATCGTTAAAATTAATTCAAACACTTATTACTTTAATTAAAATTATTGCTTTATTTTAGCATTGTGGATCAACTCGAGCGTATTATTACTTGTACGAATCCACTTAATGAAAAAAATTGTATTTAAGGGAGGTAAATATAATTCTGTGTTTAAATATCATAAAAGAACGATTCGCAGCAGTATTTTCGCCGTACACATACGCTCATGTACGTGTATGTCGCCTATCCATTTCTTCTATATCTTTGGCATGTACCTATAAACGCGGACATCTAAACATAAATGCGAATACACTTAAGCACATGTGGAAATTCTCAAATGGAGGAAGGCTTGACTTTCAATATTGATTCCGATATTTTTGTATACATCAAACTCACTGTATGAACTGCGATACACTTTGTATGTATATGGTGCCGAATTATTAGACTTTGCTTCAAAAATTACATATTTCAATCAATTTTTAAGTCAAAATCACATTGAATATGTAGCCTTCGACGTACGTGGAAAAAAAATTAAACCGCACAGAACTTATCGTATTCTTTATTATCCACGTCTTCTACACTTGTCACATGAAAAGAAACGATTGCTCTGTGCTATAAATGAAAACAATGATCACCGTGTTTTGTCACAATGTTACGTCAATGATAAATCATTTTCCAGCAAATGATGTGATTTTAGCGAAGTAGTAAACAGCCAAGTAGTCAAGTAGTAAATTTACACTGTTTTTGCTCAAGTTTACACAAAAGCTATGCATTATTTAGCTGATATGGCGTATAAGCAAAAAATGCCTATCTAATGTGTAAAAAAATTTGTGATTTGTTATTTTAAATAGAAAAATTAGCATATTTCCTATTATCAGAGAATTAATTATAGACCCACTTTTAGTTAGTGATATTTTGCCGTCAAAAATACTTTGCGATTACTCGTCTCACGACTATGGACTTAAACGTCAAAATTTTCCTCAGCCAGATCTTAGCGTCTGACGACCTACTGCATCCTTTATGGATGTGTTCCTCATATGCCCGTATGTGTTCAAGTACAACACCAAAATACTTGCATCTTTTGCATCTTATTGTCAGCATAAAAGCTTAAAATTTAGTGATCACTAACAGTAGACTGGCTTCAAATGTTGTCTTCAAAAATTAATATCTGATTGAGCGCAGTTGGAACAACTGAAAAAGATGACGGCTGCTATATTATCAATATTGTCTTCATTTGTCAGCTTTTCAAAGCATGATAAACTGTCATCCACTAGATTCTAAAAGTTTGTTCCGAGGATGGATCTTTTTGATTTCTGGCCAAAATATTTTTAGCTCAATTCGCTTACTTGGCTTGCGCATTAACTAACAATTCTTGAGACTGTCTCAAAACAGGCATTCCAATGACTTTGTGAATGACACTTATTATTTAGTGGAAGCTACGGAGCCCATGCTGCTTATTTGAAAAATCTCTCCCTTTCTTTATTACCGAAGTGAATCGCACCATTTTCTAACTTGGCGGCAAGATATCCGTCCATAAATTTCTCACACTCCTAAACACCTTTCAAGTCTGTAAACCCTGCTAATGCAGTTATGCAAGCTAACTGGTAAATATGTTTCAGCTGTGACAAAACACCTGAGCCAAGCAACTGTAAACTTCGCCGTAAATTTATTACTTATCTGTCATCGCATCAAGACACACCATTCATTTCACATTCGAAGAACTAAAAGCCTTCAACATTTCAGTTTTGTTAAATCGTTGAAATTATATTTATAACCGGTAATTTTAATCAAATAAGATTTCAGAAATTGGTAATTAAATGCCAGTAAGCTGTTTCAATGTTCATTAAACACCATTATAATCGATATCCGATCGATTAGTACCGCTCATTATGTAACTTTAGTCTCCCTTCAATCTGGCCAAGTCTCATTTGGTGACCATATCTGATTTCAATCGATAGAAGTTGCTGCAGTAAGTAGCAGGCCAGTACGATAGAGACCCTGCACTCCAGCTCCAAGCAGTTCGTTGATTCCATTCACTTGACTCGAGACTTGAAGTAATGGAACAACCGTCGACAGCGCCGTAACAACATACCGGTAAGACAATCAACAAGTGATGCAGTGGTAAGTTATCTTGGACAGTTTGAAGTGAACGGTATCTGAATTCTCGATTCAGGGATGAAACTGCCAATTTTGGACGGAAGCAGCCAGCTGTTTTTCCAAAATATTCGGATCTTCTTCATCTTGCATTTCAAAGACTCTCTGAAGCGGATACTATTTGTAAATATGTGAACGATCGTCAATATCTTCCGCATTTTGTATTCATCCTTAAAATGATCGTTAAATTAAAATTTAAAATATCGACGCAGAAAGTATCGATATTTATTTACCTTACCACGGATCGTCCAATTGAAAATTGCAAGTGGAGCACGTCTTACAGACTGACGTCGTCATTGTCTCTAATGAATTCAGATGCGACTCCTTCAGTGTCGTGAGTTGATTTCGAAGTTGAGAAGCAAAAACATGGATGCCACCACAGTGATCGTTTGCTACTGCTTGACACAAGATTGAAGATCTCCAATTGCAGATAACGCTTACTTGATTGGTTGTCACCTGAACTGATTAGGATCGTGGGACAACACGGCAATATGCATGACCACCCAATCATTTTGGTTCATATGCATGAATATTCTCCAAAAATCTCGAATTCAGTAATGGACGCTAATTAGATGTTGAGTAGTAACCATGCAATAAAACGGAACGTTATAATTAACGAAAATTCAGAGGAAGTGATTGAGAGTACTGCAAAGAAATGAATGAGTGCTGCAAAGTAGTGAATGAGAGTACTGCAATTTTTTATAAGTGCAAATTTTGATATGCATAAAATAATCCTCAGTGCGGATGCAGTGTGACATACTCTGAGAGCAAACCTAAAATTTACATGAATGCATTTTAAATCAACAGCTTTATAGCTCTTTTTCTGCTTATTAATGAGCGAGCAAGGTAACAATTTTGTACTATAAGTGCGAGCAGATCTTGAGATGTTGATAGTATCATCGCAGAGCCTAGCAACAACGCTGACTGCATGCTGCTGATGCAGAAAAGTGTTGAATATTTTACCCAGCAGACTCATGTAAGCCACTCGTTTGTTTTTATTGTTACTGAAGTTTATTTGCAAGAAGTGTTTTGTTAACGTGATCCGAGATGGCCATAATTAATTAAGTCGAATGCGCACTGTTTGGGCGACTGTGAAATTCACTGGACATTGGAAACATGGATCTTTGCGTTTCGAGTTAGCCTGCGCACGTATCTGCGGACATCTACTGTACTGGGTCCGGTAAGGGAGAGGAGATTTCGTTGATTGTTGATTCATCGCCCAAGTAAATTTTATATTAGTTTCCGTCTAGAAACATTACCTACCTACTTAAGTTGTTTTGTTGGGCGTCTTTGCTGGACTCTGACAACCACGTCTTTAAGGTTTTGATTTCGTTTGCGGCTCTTTCTTTATTTTTGGTTCGCATCGCGGTCATCTCAAACCGATCCCTTAATTCTGTGAACATGGGCCGACTAAGCCATGTATTCGCTGAGCATGATTCCGCGAACACGAAGAAAAGGTGCGAAATCTTGACAAAATAAAGGATTAACTTCGCGTAAGAGCATGAATGTCAAGCCGTTGAAAAATACGATTATAATTTTATTGCCATGAAACTGCAATGTGTGTGGCGGGCCGTGTACTTAATTTTCACAATTTGACACACATGAGACTTTAGCAAAGAATATATTGCATGAAATAATTCAAAAGATAGGATCGTTCACATTTGCTTGAATGCATTAAGTGAAATAAATGATCTCACAGCTGACATTAGTTTCACAACAGATTGGAATTAAAATAAGATTAAAGTTGGGAAAAAATTGCATTTGCAATGATCACTTGAAAATCACAAGAAAAGAAACTAAAAATGCAAAAGAACATCTTTTTTTACTCTTTATGTATTTTAAGATTTCGGTAGTTTTTGTTCTGCACAAACTCTGTGTTTTCATTGTTTTCGAAAGGTTAAATCAATTAATTTGTGAATAACAAGTGCCTATTTCACTAATATATTTGTTTCAATATTAGTAATATAACTTATTCACCAATCTAGGTTGCATAGTTAAATAAACTTCCGGAATATCAATCAAACTAATGTCAACCAAAACAAATGGTAAAGAATTGAGTTTAGTGATTGAGAAAGCATAATAGAAAGAAATAAGATACAAAATGCAATATGAGTTTATTCAGAAGATAATTGGATGGTCAGCGTTACTAGGATGCGAGATCATCATTGGTAAGCCTAGTTTTAGCGGATGCTTTTCAAATCCCGGGGTAAAGTAGTGGCCCATACTATTGAATACCTAACTATGTTGTGCTACATTAGCTGAGTTTGATGTACTTCAGGTTAGATCAGGTTTGATCGGTTCTCACAAAAATGATCCAGACCAAGTAAGTTGCCGCGTTCACTTAATTTGCTGATTTCACAGTAATTTTTTACAAGTAAATGCTACCAAAACATTTTCATCACGTGTAACGCTAAACCAGTAGATAGCAACAGCAATTGTGAAAGCAAATACACCAAGTCCCAAAAGTCTACATACATCTAAAAAATGTTCAATATTTTTTGCTGCAGGTGCCACATGTAATTCAAATTTACTTTGCTTCAACATTTTCACTTTTGGATACATATGATTCTAGTAAATTAAAAAAAATATGAAGTCAACATAAGGAAAAAATAACAAAATTCTTAAATATGTACCAAAAAAATTTACTTACAGAGTTGGGCCACAGTTTGCAGCTGCCAATGATTAAGAATTT
This sequence comes from Nemotelus nigrinus, assembly GCA_947369275.1. NCBI lineage: Eukaryota > Metazoa > Arthropoda > Insecta > Diptera > Stratiomyidae > Nemotelus > Nemotelus nigrinus. The sequence goes on from OX376374.1 coordinate 43,608,447, forward strand.
GTAAGCTTCGGAAGGACAATTCGTTCCCTTACATTCGAAAAAAAAGTTGTCAGTCAAGCATCTTTGAAGATCTTTTTGTTGCTAACAATATATGGCCATGACTTTAATTGTTTTCTATTTTTCGCCATTAAAAATTACTAGCTTATTGAACAATAATAATTTACACATCAAACCACTAACCAAAATTTGGAATTGGAAATAATGCGCATTGAGACAAATTTGATTATATGTCCGTTGTATGCAGATTTTTAGGATGCAAGGTCATTGGTAAGTTTAGTTTGAGCGGGCGCTTTTGAAATCGCGGGGGAGAAATAGTGGCCCATACTATTGAATACCTATCTATGTTGTTTTTTATGGATGAGTGTATATTTGTAAGCCATATTCACTATAATCGTACAATTTTAAACAATCAACTAAAAGTAGTCAAAATTCAAAACAAAGATATGGAAGGATATGAAACAAACATATACATATACGAAATTTAGAGAAGCATTTTCACTACAAATATATAAATCTATAAATAGAACAAATCGAGACCATAACCACCTTTCTCTTTGGTTCCTCCGCTACCAAAGTTTTGGGTCTTGCTTGTCAAAATGAATGGCTTACCAGCTCAATACATATGGTCAACATTTTCTGTTTGCGGAGATCAAGACTGTCGAATTTACTCATAGTCCCATAGTTTCCCTTCACTACTTCTAACACTCAGAATCAACCAAATTGCTTCAATTTTCACTGCTGTTTTGCCCTTGCCCTTAGAGTCAAAATCATATGTTCCCATGAGAATGTGAAAGTTAGCCAACGTATATTTTTATTCTCCGTTGCATAAAATGAAGCTTTTGGTTGGTTTATGCTGAAAAATTGTTGAAGGTTTTTATCGAATTTCCGCATGACACCAAGTTTCATGAATCCGGCAACTTGATCGAAATCAACTTCAAAATTCGAGCAGGACGCTATTGAGGCATTCGTACCTTGCAAAAGTTTGAATATTGAACCGAAACTCCTGGTCTGTTCCAATTATAATAAACATGTAAATACCATAAAATTTTTGGACACAAGTGGAGATAAGTTTAGGAGTCTAAAGCATGATGCATGGGGTGATAAATAAGAAAAGATCTGTCAGAGTGCAAATTAATCGCATGAGACTTCATGATTTTAAGAAGTAGCTTGTTTGGAGAGCATGTATGGTTTAGGGAGCTTAGTTTCGACTAAGAAAGGAGCAAAATGCTGACTTGACGGCATGATAAAGACCGTTCGCATAAAGTAAATGGAAAACATCCAAATATTAGCGAAAAATATTTAAAAAAAAAAAAATAAGCGCATCAGAGCCGCTAGAAAACTGATTTTCGGAGAAATTGTCCTTGAGTAACCAAAAACTGTGGCAAGGCGTAATTCGCTTCTTTGTGGTATCATATCAACCATTTCTTACCCAAAGTAACAACAACCATAAGGGATAAAAATGTTCAGTGCTGGCAGCACTTTTTCAACGAAGGAGCAATAAGTCTGCCATAACACGCTCATGGTAAAATCAGCCTATCCTATGAATCTCCTTTTCATCGGAGGATTTCATTGAAAGTTTCAGCGATTAAATTCTTGTAAATGGTGGGTATTTGTTGCAGTGGCGTGGCGTGATAATTTACCTTAGGGAAGCAATTAGTTCATTTCGATGGCTGACTTTGGCTATGTTTTCTTCAAATTTGTTACGTATTAATGGAACCCCTCTTGTTAGCTACTTTTGACATTGCTAATACAAAAGCTTCCATGAATTACGAGCATGGACGTGAGAGTACTTATACTGTATTGTTATCAGTACTAATTCGCATGCAACCAATATATAATTATTTTTTCATTAAATATATATTTGCAAAAATTAAATATTGGCAAACATATAAATTAGCGATGTTGCAACAGCAAGCTACGGCTAAAGTAATAACATTCCCATAATAGTAGGGGAGCCCGGGATGCTAAATTTGCAGTTACTAAAGCGTCATGGGGACGTATTGGATTGTGAAGATTAGGTTCTAAAATGAAAAAAAGTTTATGACAAGTTTTCCATTTTAGTGGGGGGGAAAGCGTGTAAAAATTTTCAAAAACGTAAAAAAAAACAGTCACATGGAAATACTCGAGCGCGTCAGACATTCATAGTGTATACGCGCTTTGTCTTTCTGATAACCGATAGATATTAATCTGACGATTAACTAGAGGGGGGTGGCCGTAAAAAGGGGTAAAAAAACAAAAAAAAAAAAGTTATTCGAGCGTGTCAGATATTCAGAGGGAAGGTTAAGTGAACCCAAAAAATTGTCCTATTTAAATGACTGACGATTTGGACGTGACCGAAAGTCATGACTGATTTTTTTAAATGTAAAAAAATAATGTGACCATGAAATACTCGAGCGCGTCAGATTTTTATATAGAGGGTTCAACTTGATGTCTTAGGTGTCCTAAATGATAATCTGACAATTATATGGAGGGATATTGTTAATCTGACAATTTAAAAACAAAATTTTTTTTCGTGTCTTCTTTTTATTGCTGGATGAAATAAAAACAATATGTACATATATATATATATATATATATATATATATATATATATATATATATATATATATATATATATATATATATATATATCTAGAAAATTCAATCATTTATTGATATGAAAGTAGAAAAAAATATATATATAAAACAAGTATTTTAATCTTCATCCTCACTGGATTCGTCTTTGAAGTTGGTTTCCAATTGTTCAACTTCCTCGTCATATGAAACTTATTGCATTAAATTCACTTAATTATTTTAAAACACAACAAACAAACCAAAGCGTCGTACATCAACAAAAACTAACAAGTCATTGTGATCGGCTAATGCTGCCTCTTCACTGTGGGCCATCATGTGGCCCATGTGCATGGGCCATCATGTGGCCCATTGTGTAGACGGGCGATGGCTTGCAGTGGCCGACAGTGGCGAAGCATGGAAATGGCGATGGCCGAGGATGGCTTTCGGAGCGGTTTTTCGCACACATCAAAGCGGGCCATCATGCGCAACCGAAAAATCATGACTGGGCGATCTAGCTGCCCAGTGTGTGGAGGAAAATTTGTGATGGTGACCATAATTGTGGCGATCATTGCGACCATTGCAGTGGCTGATGATGGCCCACAGTGAGGAGGCAGCATTTAAGATGTCATCATGGCAGCAGACGGTAGTGTGAGGACAGTGCGAGGATTGAGAGATAGAGAAAGAGTGAGAAGGAAGATTGGCGCGGAGTGAGGAATACACAGTTCTCAGCATATATATGCTTCATCATTTATTGATGGTTTTAGCTACATCGCCTCATGGAAACCGTCAGATTATATGTTTTTCGTAGTCCTGATAGGATTTCCTTCAAAATAAAAAAAAATTCAATCGCGCTCGAATTTTTCGAGGTGAGGTTTTTTTTTTACAACTTTGTGACTTGCCCATTTCCTTATGTCACGCTCAAATTGTCAGATTATTGAAATATACTCTTTTCTGGATGTACTTAACTTACCTTATCTTAATCTGACGCGCTCGAGTTTTTCTGAGGATCAATTTTTTTTTTACTAATCTGACGGGGTGCCCTCAACGCACCCCACTATATTAAGGGTTCACATATGGTAGGGTACATTACAGGGGTGCAAGGATTCTCCCCATATGATTTTCTGACGCGCTCGAGTAACGCGCGAAATCCCCGCTTGGGCTCCCCTACTATAACGAATAACATATATATTTATATTTAAAAAAAAAATCTAGTAAATTTAAAATAAATGAAGTGACAGCTGAAAAAAAAATCTATTATAAATCAAATTTGATGAGAAAATTCATGCATACTTCTATTTTAAATTTAATGCAATTTGCCTTTGTTTTTTTTTGCAAACTCATCTATGACGTCTTGATAAAAACTTTACTCGCTCACACATGATTTTAAGAAAACCTATTCTATGGAAAGTATTGCCAAGTCACTTAGTCACTGTTCATCTGTACTATTCCTGAGATAAGTTTTAATCCTTTTTAAGCAAGAAAAACTGAGCTCTGCGGGCGCTCTTGTTACATTCTCTTTTGCATTTATTACTTGCAATGTTAGAACTAAAAAAACTGATTTATAAAATTGTTTTAAACTATTTTTTGATTTATTATTGATAGAATATTCAAAAATATTTTCTCTGTGAATTTGCATTAGAGTAAAAAACAATTAGTTCCTTTTTATCCGCAAAAGATCGAGATCCAAAAAGAAATTTAAATAGGTCACTAATTATGCAATTATAATCCATGCTATTTACGGAACAAATAAATACATTAACCTTTTGATTGCACTCTCACTATTTTAAGTATAAAATTAAAAATCCATGCGATTCCAGAAAATAATTCTACGCACTCAATTCTAAACAATTCAAATCAATTTAATTGCAACAATACTCTAAACTATTGGTGAAATAACTACCTTCACCAATTAAAAATACCTTCACCAAATTTATATATAATATATAGCACAAATTTCACTACCGAACTACATTCAAGCAGTCTCGGGCAACCCTTAAAACATCTCGTAGTTCAAATTCATTCAAAAGTTCACATAGTGTGTAGGTACTACAGCAAACATTCTCATTAAAAAAAAAAATACGCACAAGCAAATTATATGGGGAACGTCACAATAAGTTCCACAGCAACCATACGTACGCGGCTTCTCTCTCAGTTTCTCGCTTGAGACGAGAATTTCCCCTGAGAAGCAATTTCTGCATTGCTTCCAAATAGCCAGTACAAGCATATTTTTTTGAATGACGTCACAATGCAGTCTACATGAAGTGAAATTAAAGCTCGTAGAAGCAATTTTTTAGTTGCTTCCACCCGTCTTGTTTTCTCAATATTTTCATTCGGTGGTGTTACCACCTTAGGCGTGCAAAATGTTCACTATGAGTTTTTGGGAAAATTTATTTAGAAAATTCCTTTCCATGATTTTTCTCGCGATTTTTAAATAAATTAATTTAAAATATATATCAGAAAATGTAAGGGAAGCAATGCTTCCCTTGCTTCCATGAACGCCACGCCACTGATTTGTTGATGCCATATTTACGAAAATGTGTGGTGCTGACAACCCTGTGTTAACAGTATAACCAAATATATACCAAATCTGCTTCACGTTAAGTTCAACCCATTAAGTGAATTTAATGACTGCGTTGGAAAATATAGGGTGAAAAGCATTTTAGCGCTACCACCCTCAAAACTTTTCAAATTTTTGAAAACTCAATATTTGTTGCTTTTTTTTCATCGCAGGTTTTTTCACATTTGCAAATTCAATGACAAAATCTGTTAGTCAATAGATGAAAAAAAAAAAACTAAGAAAATTACTATAGTTGGCAGCCGTTTCATGATTTTTCTACAAAATTCCTACCAAATTTGGCCTACAATGAGGTCCATTTACTACATGAATTTCGTTTTGATTTCATGACTGCATTGAAAGTTATAGGGAAAACAGCTTTATTTTGCTGAGTAAATTTACAAGATTTAGGTGACAAAAACTTCCATAGCTGGCGGCTCTATCCAAAATTTTTTATCAAATGTGGGTTAGAGTAAGGTTAAAGTACTGCGTGAGCTTTATTGAAATCCGATACCTGAATCGGAAGCTGTGGACCGAAAAGCAGTTTTTTATCTCAATGATTTTTCAAGATGTCACCACTGCCACAGGGTTGCATGCATTTCAAAATCACTCCCATCAGATGTGGTCCTTGTCAATAACAGCACGCTTCGTAAATTTCATTTTGATCGGAACAGAAACTTCGATTGTTGCAATGCGGAATTCTGAAAATTTCAAATTTGCATTGTGGACGAAGGCTAAAATTTAATTTTTTCCCAAAAGCAAAAAAAAAATTCAGAAGGGTCGATGATTTGAAAGTTTTTTTTCGCGTGCCTGGCGTAGCTAGAGGGTTACCCGCACAGTCTTGAAAACTTCTGTGAGTAAGTTTTGATCAATGCTTCTGTCAAAAGTTATGACAAATCGAACTTTGAAAAAATAAATGCTTACCTACTTAATGGCACTCAGCTCCCATACAGGTTCATAATTTGCAATTCTTTATCATAGAAAAGCATAAAGCATAATTCGTTTTCATTTCCAGTACTTTTTTTTAGCAAAACTGAACTCTGCATAGAAATATAGGGGTACCTGAAACATTCACTATAATGCCTGCCACTGCCAAAAGGTTATATATATATATATATATATATATATATATATATATATATATATATATATATATATATATATATATATATATATATATATATATATATATCTGTGTGTGTGTGTGTGTGGATATATCTTTTTCGTGCTTGAGAAAGTAAAACCCTGCATACCGACATCTATCAAAGATACACGTCAACCACGCTGTCATTTATTCAGTTGAAGATTTGGCATTTTAGAATATGGATCGTTTAACAGTCGAACAACAGTGTTGCAACAACGAGCTGTTGATGCTGCTTTTTCAAGAAAAAAAATTTCTCAGTGATGAAACCCATTTACATTACATTAATAAGCAGACCTGTACACTATGTGGCTCAGAAAATCCACAAGTGATCGTAGAAAGGCCATTACCTACATCCGGAAAAAGTCACTCTTTAGTGCGTATTATGGTCTGGTGGCGTGATCGGGCCGTATTTTTTTGAGGAAAATGAAGGACAAGCACTATGGCGCAAGTTAACCGATTATTTTTGAACGGAAATCAAAGATTATGATCTTGACGATGTGCGGTTTCAGCAGGATGCGGCAACAAGTCAGGTTACACCAGGCAAATCGAGCTCTTTTGTAAGACAGACTTTCAGGACGTGTAATTTCGCGAGTGGTTGTTGTGAATTGGCCTCCAAGAACCTGCGATTTAACGCCTCTGGATTTCTTTTTGTGGAGTTACGCGAAAGATCGTGTTTATGCGAACAAGCCCCAAATTCTGGACGAACTGAAAGTCAATACTCGTGAGCTCATGCCCGAGAAACAGCCCGAAATGTGCGGGAAAGTCATCGAAAATTGCCTCAAAATGATAGAGTCCTGTAAGAAATCCCGTGGAGAATATTTGAACGATATTGTGTTTTGTGTTAAATAAAAAATTACACCACTTTTTGAATATAGTATTTAGCGTATTTTTTTAAAGTTTACTTTTTCAAGCATGAAATCGATTATGCTGTATAAATAACGAAACATGCATATTCGGCGAGTTTAATACTAATTTCCTTCCAGAATCAGTAATAATTTTCTCCGAAAATAAATAAAAAGTTAAATGAAGTAAAAGTAGAATGAAAGAAAACGAATGAAAAAGAAAGATTAGTATTCTTAGAAACAAGTCCTTGAAATTACTTAATGCAAGCGATCGCGAAAATAAATATTTTACCATTTTAGTAAAGATCCTACAATCCCAAATTGCTGCAGATTGGAGATCAAAGTAAAATTTTCTCGAAACAAGTATCATAAGAATAGTTAGGGTAGAACGACCTTCCTTAAATCCATGCTGTTCTTTTTCGGTCAAAGATTCACCAGGGAAAAGTTTTTGTCAAAAAAAAAAATTCGAACAGTTTGAACCTGTATTGAAAAGACATTGAATTTTTGTATAAATTAAGAGACCTATGACTCTGTGGTGACGGTCATCATTGTAAATTTTGAAATACTCTTATATTTCTATGCAAAAAATAAGTATGATAAATGAGACTTGTAAAGTTTTATGCTCGTTTATGATAAAAAATTGAAATTGTTTAACCTTATGTGGGTGGTGGATGCCTAAAAATAGACAATCTTTTCTTGTAAACTTTGCTTTCTCATAAATTCTGATAAAAACACTGCAGCCATAGGAAATATTGTATTTTGTATCATACTGAAATAAACTTTGAAGAGGCTTTGATGAAGTGATTTTAAAATCTAGTTGTGGTCCCATTTGGTACCATCTTTTTGGATCCAGTCTCCAGACTTCAACCAAATTCACGAAGTTGCTGAATTGTACTGATTGAAATTTGTTTGAAAACCATCAGCTTTGGCAATTTTTGTCATTTTTGTACTAATAGATGTAATCATTAATTTTCCGAATGGTTATGGTTTTGGAAAACTTCAAAAATTTTGCGGGCTTTTGCAAAAAAAACCTTCAACGCAGTTATCGGATCAAAATGAAATTCACCGGTTGAGTCAGCTTCACCATAAAGCAGGTTTATTACAGGTCTAGCTTTAGCGCTAGCAAAGAATTGCTAGCAGCAGGCATTTTTGTATCCCTTTGTACCAACAGATGCTACAATTCAAAATTCATGAGGCAAATATCTATATTGAAAGTAAGTAATCAATGTTAATATTTTCCTTTTTTTTGAATATTTTCAGATAACAACCCCAAATATTATTGAATCCTTGTCACTTTCATTGGTGGTATGGGATAATAACAAAATTCACAAAGTAGATTGGTATTGCTGTGGCAGACTTTCGGTTGCACTGCTGGTAAATAATTACCAATACTGAGTATTAAGCCGTGTACACAAGGAGCCAACGAACGACCATTGATGTTTGACCAAATATTGGTTAATGGCTCTTTGATTTTAAGAGCTGTGAAAATCAAAGCTTTATGTGATAAGAATTCCGCAATGAAAGTAAGCAACAAGTGTTTAACTTTTAAAATCTATGCGAGTGGTGACCCTGTAAGTTTTTCTACCCTTTGAGTGTCCATGCAGTCATCGGAACAAGGTGTTGCTTGGTCTTCGGTACATTTTATTTGTAATAAAGAGCATATGTGATAGGATCTGTACTCAAAATCTACACGATTCCTTTACTTTTCTTCGAAAATCAGTCTCTCTAGTGGTTCCGATAAACTGAGGTTTTTATTAATGGATTTTCAACTACAACCTATTTCATCAGCATGATGTAGTTGCACCAAAGAATGGTAATTTTATCAAAACTAAGAACGTGTAAATTATTTGGCAAATTATTTGGCAAATTATTTGACAAATTAAGATTTGTAATTATTCTCGTGGACGAAAAAAATATGGGATATTCTATTGTTTATGTGCTTTTATTTCTTCAAAAGCATCATCGTCATCGGCGCTACAACCGGGGTCTGCTGTTGGCCTCCTTCACACCGGGACTCGATTAGCAATTTTCTCTGCAATTTCCGATTGCAACGACTGTCAAATTTATGGTATGCCATCTGTGCGTGGGGAATTTCATGGCATGCAATTTCGTTTCGAAAATGCCTCTGAGCGGGAAGGTCGTGCGCTGTATCTGAGCGTTAAATGCTCTTAAGGAGTTATTTGAAATGCAAATTCGATTTTTTCGCAATTTCCCACCATTTCATTGCTCAACGACATCTAAAAATCCCTTTAAATTCAAAATACCTAGATCTTCTTATAAGAAATAAAGCATTCCCATGGTTCAGCGCCATTTTGAAACCAAGAACTGTCAAAATATTGCAAGGCAGATTGCCGAGCAAATTGCATACCATATTGCCTACCATTTATGGCAGACCATAAAATATTGCATACCATAAGCTGCCTCCACTGGCAATTTCAAATTTCATGCAATGGGAAATTGCTAGTGGAGGCAGCCTGTCAATAAATTTTAGCATCGGTCCCGATCGCGAGCCGATGTCATACAATCAGGCACTCTTAAGCTCTGAGCGTCCTAGTCAACGCCACCTCTATCAAGGTCTCCCACGCTGTCGTGTACCATAAAATCTGCTGCAAATGTTTTTCCGAGTAGGATCCTCTTCGCTTATACGAACTAGGTGCCCTGCCCACCGGAGTCGACCGAGCTTTATCTTTGTAGTTATATCCGCTTCTGGGTAGATAGCGTACAAGTCATAGTTATAGGGTCTCCGGAATCGCCCTTCTTCACATATAGGGCCAACGATTCTCCGCAACACTTTCCTCTCAGAGGCTAAGAGGTCAGATTGCATTTCGCTGAACACCCAAGTCTCGGATCCATACCATCATAAAACCATATTATGAAGACATGGCAAATATATTTCAGTTTCTTATAGATTGAATATAATTTGCTTTGCAGATTAAAATCACATTGAAACATATTTTATAATAAAACATATTTTCTTCCATTGGCAATTTTCCTAGAGCAACTTTTCTTTACGAAGCATACTAAACTTGTCCACAAAATGATGACACATGATGGTAATAAAAATGAAATTTCAAGGGCGGTTTCTTCAGCCATTCAATCGTTGTGCATCATCATTTAAAACTAATGTACGATTTCCCTCTCATGGAGACAAAACGAAAGGACAATAGTTCACTAATATCCGTTCCGTCGCCGTTGCTGTCGCTGTCGCCGGTTGCCGGTCAAACAAATATACTTGGGGTCTATTTGCTGACCGTAAATCACCTCTTAAATTTCGGTTGGATTCAGAAAGCGTACGCTGATAATAACGGGGGCCATAGAGCATTTCTATTCTAGCAAGGGTAGTTTTGTATTCTTGGAAAGAATACAGTTAACGCTAAAATGTTTGACATTTACAAACTGAATAAAAACACAATATATATATATATATATATATATATATATATATATATATATATATATATATATATATATATATATATATATATATATATATATATATATGTATATATATATATATATATATATATATATATATTGATTTTAAACAAAATTCAAAGTTTGCTCGGTCACGGTCCGTATTTAGTAGAAAAATCAGTTGAAAGCTGATTGCTAATATTTTGAATGTTCATTCATACATATTATTGTATTTTTTCACTCCAAATGATAAGAATCCTTAACACGAAAACTTTTATCGTTCAGTTTACTAGCGAAACTATTTACAAAATATCGTATTCCCCTTTTCAATTTGCTATTCGCCAACGTTAGTCTAGCGACCATCGTCGACATTGCCGTCGTGTAAACAGTTGTACAAATGTTTCCGCTTTTTATTTTCAGGAAAATTATGACTTCCTAAATCGCATCCAATGACTTCCTTAAAGGATGCGTTTCACTTCAAGGGAAAACTATTTTCCAGAGGAAAATAAGCGTTCGACGAGTTTGGGTTTTGTATGCATGAGAACGATGTGGTGGGTGCATTTTTTTATGGAATCGCTTACTTCGATAGAAATTCGTAAATGTGGCAGAAAACGATAAATAAAATACTAATGCCAATTGGTTGTGAAGCAAATCCGTATTTTCAAATGGGTAATCCAATAAATTTTAATGTTGATCTTTAGGGGTAGTAACCACAATAAATTTCATGTGCAATGTCAGAGTTTAAGGCACTTGAAAATTTCGATTGCTTGAATATATTGTAGATTATCTATTAGCCGAATATTTTATTGTCTATGCTTCTTAATAGCTGTTAAGTACTTTTAGGCTTAAAGGATCGAAAGGTTATTTATGCTAAATGAAGCCTGGACAAACGAAAATAACAAATATACCTTAACATCTGAATCCGTGTAGATATCAATTTGTAAAAAAGAGCATAAATAAGTTTACAAATTTGAAAGAGAGCAAAAATCTATTTCCCAATTTTCTTATGAAACGTTGTTTCTGTTTAACTCTAAAGTTGACTCTACATATGTATCTTTCTGTGCAAATATAGCTTAAATCATCATAGCTGGCTACTCTGTTTTAATTTTGCCACCAACATTCTATCTAATTTGGCTTTCATCATGGTCAACCTACTGTATGCATTTCGTTGAACTTTGATGTTGAATAGGTCGAGAAACCACAGTCACAAGGTTCCCCACATTTTGAAATCATTTCTTTCAGACCTGATCCTAGGTTAGGAGATACAGCCTTGAAACTTCAGTTCGATCTGATGATTTTGTTGTGAGTCTTCACGAGCACAAATTTCGGATATTCCAAAATGGGTTATTTGGAAAAGGGCTACTCTCTTTGTGGGATAGCAGTTTTTATTACAGCATTAGGTTTATGAATCTATTGCATTTTTATATTACTTTTAGCAATTATCAATTTGTCCTGTGAATTCCATGATTATCTAATATTTGTGCCAAAAGTTATAGCAACTCCAACTTATAGCAAAAAATCTATGCCTACTTGGATTCGAAATTTCCAAGATGTGATCATATGCAAGCTTAAACAGTTTTCGTTTTCCATTTCGTATCTTTGTTTTTCACATTTCTTATTTCCAGACAATTAGAAATTGAAAACTGTTAGTGCTTTCATTTGATGAATAGATTTTGTAGCCTTGCATTGCAGCCCTCTTGAAAAAATTTTCGATTTTGTTTTTTTAGTTTTTCTTCCTTTGATTGCTATTCGATATTGAGGAAGATTTTCATTAGCAAGCTATGTATCGTGTATCATAAGACCAATAACATTTACGACACGTCTCCTGGGCCTTCCTGGACCTAAAATTATAAACTATATGTGCCCAAAAATTATGAGAAAAATTGCTGCTTTTTTCCAATAACATTCAGCTTTTACTGAGCTTTAGCTACTATTTTTAATGATTTTCAAATGAAAATCATGTCTTACTGTTTCTGCCCTAACTATTGGAAAGGAAAATAGTGCCTACGTATTTCCATCATTCTTCACCAGCAGAAATACTACAGCAATTTCTCTTGACTGCCATGCGAAAAAATGTACTGCCTGTCACTTCAGCGTTGAAGTATTTTAGTAGCAAACTCGAAAGATAATTTTTCAAGAGTGCTTGAGAAAAAAAAATACTATCTGTTCATAGTGTCGCAGAAAAAAAATGTACATGTGAGTACATACTCCTTCTCATCTTCATTCACTTTGATGATGTGTGATGCTCGTACGTTTCGTTGAAGGAGTCGTATGGGCAAGAAGGCCACAAGGGTAAACTGTAACCTTACACACATTGCAGCGTACCTGGAAGAGAATTTGATGATGATAAACCACTTTGTAGTGTAATTAAGTTTGGAAATGTTTTTGTCGAAAGAGTGACAGAGATTAAATATACGTTATCATGTTCTTCTGAACACAAACTTGCCATTTTTTACAAGGTAATATAAACCCGTAAAACAATGTAAACATATTAAGGATCTTCCTTGTGCTAACTGACGGTGTGTGCTTGTTGAATGTGTGGACTCAGAAATTTAGAGATGCGACTTGGCTAAGATAATTGAAAAGGAACTGCAAGTTTGTAGTAAACAAGAATATGTATGTGCTAGTGTACTCAATTCGTATGTTCAATGTATTTGAAATCTTTGAAAACTGTTGTAAGTGCTCATGCAACTTTCGAATCGAATGCATAGGTTTGAACTCATTGAAGAAAATTATTTTTCTAGTCACTAAAAAGGTGCTAGAGCATAAGCAAATGGACAATCTCCCATCAAAACAGCCATCGTAACACGGTAGAAACATCTTTCTAGCTCCGGAATTATAGTTATCTGACGCAGTCAATATCAAAAGTTTACAATTGTCCTCTGAAAGAAGAAGAAGATTATTATATCCACGACTTGAAAGCGTTCTGTAACGGTGTCTGCTTGATGGTCCGTTTAACTAAAGCTAACTAAAAAGTAACTAAAGTTTAAATAAAGATTAAACTATTTTCTGCGCTCACTTCCAACAGTTGTAATCTGCCTATTCCACCACATGGGCTTCAGCTACATCACGGATCTAGTTGAGGAGTTGAGATTTGATTGCCTTATTCAGAACTGCGCGATTGGCAAGTGACGGACGTGATCCAGCTCAGTGCATTAAACTGACCTCCCGATCAGTTCTTTTTTTGATTCCAGTAAGAAGCATGCCTCAATACCCTCTTAATACATACATCCGGTCTGATAGCGAACATTCCTGCAAAATGACACTAAACAGTGAACATTCCTCCATCAGTGTTATATGCAGAACCTCACTTTTGTTGAATGTCCGAAACGTGAGTTTATTAGCAATATTTTCATACCGTTGTAGACGTACTCTCGAGTTCTCTTGTCCCAGGCTGAGATTAAGAAGTTTCGGGTGGCTTTTGCTCGCAAAAATCGGGGTGGTTCGGGTGTCAATCGCTTCAATTGAACCAAAAATACCACTGTACCGTCGCTCTGAAGCGAGAAGCTAGTGACAGTGAGCGATTTAAATCCAGACCATACAATCGTAAATACTAAAAAAAAAACAATCTCGCTGACGTTACTAACCTCCAAATCAAGTTCGCACAAAAAATTCACTTATTTCTTAAACTGTACATACTACAATCTTAATTATTAATCGTAACAATATTTATGTTCAATCCCAACATTTCAGCATCTGTATGCTCTCTTTACTTAAAATCAAAAGCAACGAATAAACTAACCATACATCAAATTGAATAAAATATAATGGTGTGTATTACTACTTATATTACTACTTTATTACTACTAGCATTGCGTACTGATCATGCTGCTTCTCCATTTTACTTGATTCCGTAATTCATCGATACCTAGTCTTCTTCCGGAACACCTTTTTGGCCGTTGAGTTTCTGCTAAATTGACTCGAATAACTTTTTGGCGTTAGTCCCAAAATTTTGTATTCATCGGCCAATTCAGATCGAAAAGAGAGAATGGAGTCGCTTGTTACTATTCCAAAAATGTTCGTCCTTGGAGATCCGTCCACTTAACAGGTTCAGAGTAAAAGAGAGCGTTTTCCACCTTTGCTGCACACAAGAAAACTTTTTCCACGGCAACGGAGTTATTTGAATCCGTTGGGTCCACTCATTTTAGTTGTTGGCTTGCATGATCCACATTGGCATATCACCTGGGACCGTTCCATTTCGGCCCATTCCATTTTGGGACCATATGACATTTCTTAGTGCCATGTTGTCGTTTGGTGTTTAGCGAGTAAGTATTTTATCTTTAAGGAGTTACCCCCACTTGTAACTTTGACATTTTTCTCTTTTTTTTTGTTGCATTTGTTTTAAGTATAACTATTTGAGAATACGTCCTTCGAATTTCAAGTCGATCCGAACAAAATTGACCGAGATATGAGCGTTGAAAAAGAAGAAACCGTTACTTATACAACTGTTACTTATACTTATAAACGCGTTTTTCTCGAAATGACGTTTTGAAGTCGGTGACCAAAATTACTCCAAAATTACTGAACCGATCTTTTTGAAACTTGGCAAGCTTTTTAATATGGGGCATTCCACCTCAAGTGTTCCCACCTCAAAAACGAAACATTTTTTATTTAAAATTGTAAGTCCGAAGATTTGTTGATAATGGAAAGCAAAGAACACGTATCCTTATGTATTTTTTCCGTACTTTCCAAAAAAAAAAATATAAACAATTTTCCATGAAATTTAATATATTTTTTTTTAATTTAAACTTTGTTAATAAAATTTTTTTAACAAGAGCCTGTTGGGATTTTTTTCAAACTTACCTTATAATACGGCTCATTCCCTCCCCTACAAAAAAGTATATATAGTATTTTATGGGCAAAGTTGAATTTCTTCTCTTTTTGAGGATCCAAACCCAAAGCGTCTACCGCGCCCGACGCGCGACGTAGCTGTGGCACGCGGATTTATTATTTTTAGCATAAGTGCGTGTGTATAGTAGAAAAAATGTTCTATATTATAAACTATAGTAAAAAATACAGTTAATAGTATATAATGTTATATAGTATAAAAATTTAATCAAAATGCTGGTATCCTTGAAAAAATGTATATTTACAATTACTGATACATAGAACACTATTCCACATAAATACAAAAATGTTTTTTCTTTCGTGAGTTTTTATCATGCACATACATATAATAACATACAGAACGAAAAAAAAAGTCATACTGCCTTACACTTTCTTACGATTTTCACGAACTTTGGGAAAAACCATACATTTTTCTTGAGAGGAACATTGTCTTACTTCCATACTGATTTGTGAAATCGGCACAAAGGAGTGAAATTTCTGCGTACCCTGAATCGTTTTCGATTGTTGAAATCTATTTTTTAGCTCATTAGCAACGATTTCGTGACTTTCTTTTGAACTGAAAATGATGAGTGTGTCTTTGAAGTTTTCTTTTGCCCAAGCATAGAAAGCACTGCAATTCAAAATCGAATTTTTCGAGGATGCTTGTAAGCTGGCACGCATTGCTTGTCTTTTCAAATTTCCCCCGATTCCGTCACAAGGCCCCTTGCCATGGGCAGTCGCATGAAAATGCCATTCAGCAGAGAACACATTCTCGAAGAAAACTGACCAGAGTTTAAAATTTTCACATTTTCACACGTAGCTGAGTCGCGCATCGGGCGCGATAAACGCGTTGGGTTTGGTGCTTCAAAAAAACAAGAAACTCAACTTTGCCCATAAAATACCATATACACTTTTGTAGGGGAGGAAATGAACTGTATTATAAGCTAACTCTGAAAAAAATCCCAACAGGCTCTTGTTGAAAAAATGTTATTAACAAAGTTTAAATAAAAAAAAATTTTATTAAATTTCATAAAAAAATGTTTATATATTTTTTTTTGGAAAGTACGGAAAAAATACTTAAAGATACGTGCATGTTGTTTTTTCGTTAGCAACAGCTTTTTGTACTGAGAATTTAATTAAAATCGACGTCCGAAATAAAGGGCGAAAATTCAAGCCCCTGTATCACTGCAACCCGTGCATAAATCCGCCCCTCCTTTTCCACAATCAATGTACTCTGATATTACAACAACTCTACCAAATATCATCAAAATCGTAAATGTTTCGTTTTTGAGGTGGGAACACTTGAGGTGGAATGCCCCATATATAAAAATGTTGTGTTTGATCGATCGGTTTTTTTTCGATAAAAAATGGCCGTTTTATAACAAAACGAAGACTGTATTTTTAAGTGAAAATCGAACCATTAAATTTGACTGTCCGCCATTTTGTCAAAAATGGATATTGTTTTAAATCATTCGATGAAACACTAGTTTATACTGTTATTTAACTAAATCCATCGGTATTTTTTGCGTCAGATGATCCAGTTCGACACAATGTTGGTCACCACAAAAAGTAAAAATTAAAATACCATTGTTTTGACGGCCATTTGTAATTTAACGATGAAATATTTTTTAATTAAAAAATTTTTAAATAGTGTTCAATGTATGTACTTTAAGATAATATAGTAGTCGTTTAAAAAAGTTTCGTAGTTTTCTTAAAAAAAATTCATTAAAATTACCTGTTTTTGCGCTACAAGTGGGGGCTACTCCTTAATTCTCGGTGATTTTGGTGTTCGGAAAATTTAAATGAAGTTCGACTCCTCCGTGTGTCGCTTGCTGTTTAGTAGTTATATAAGTGTGTATGCCGTCCGATCATGTTGTTGTTGGTGACGGTGGTGTTGTTTATGTCGGTGGCTGTTTTTTGAATGTAGTTTGTGATTGTCTCCAACCTTTGCTGTTTTCCGTCGTGCAAATTATACGTTAAAAACCTGCCAGCCATGTGTGTTATGCGTGTACTCTACAAAACAAATACTATTAGCTACTAATTTTCGGTTATTAGCTACATTGTCTACTTAGCTTCTATCAACCTCGCTGGTGGGCTTGTTTACCAAATTTTCCGTGTATAAATCTACATTGCCTTCCTTTAAGGATAATTTGCTATGTAGAGATTTCTAGATGAAGTGAACTCATACAATGATCAACCTTAACCGTTGATGTCCAAACTACCCCATAGCTCATTATGTCCGTTCGTGTTTGCTCTTTTTAATAGCAAGATTCTTATATATGTGGCTGCTGCCATTTGTCCAAAAGTGCCACTGTAGGTAGCAAATCTTCATCATGCGCAATGTAGCACGAAGCTACTCAGAATGACCTCAGTTTTGCGTCGACCATAATAATAGCATTGTCTTTTTTACTGAAATATGAAAGGACAAAGGAATTTGTGGACTTTAAGTTGAAAGTGCAGTCTCGTGGTTTGCCTTAACCCTAGAATGGTACCGATGAGTAAATTTTACTCACATAGGGTATACATTTCGTCGCGCACCAGCCAGTTGGCCACTCCGATTGCCATGAGGCTAGAAGTTATATAATCTTTTTCTGTTTAATGATCAAATAAAAAATGTACATAATACTATTGTTGCCATCTTTTTAGTAAAAACATGTACCTAAAATCATCCAAAAATTTACCGTACCATTCCAGGGTTAAAATTTATGTGACACTAGTCTGTATCTTTCAATACGCAATGCACCTCATGTTTCTTGGATTCTCCTCTGCATGTTTACACAGACGAAGGACAAGAGCAGCTGAATCAGCTTTCGAATAGTGCTGTTAATATGCTCGTTTGATCTGAAGGATATTTCGTCCTCTTGACGTGATTCGAGTTCCCAGAGATCCAAACTGTCACTTGACTGAGACATCGTGACAGTACATGCTTCAGCCTCTGCTGAAAAAGTTCCTGACGCATCCATTTCACTGCATCCTTTTTCTCCGGCGTGACTCTTTTATCACTCCTTTTCACAGGTGCTGATTAGTAAAGCGTGAAAATTTGAGGGTTACTTCGGTATATGTACATTCACATGTATGATTACACAGGCATTTAAATTTGGAGGGAATTCTTCATTGATGACGGTGAGGGCTTGGTGTCGGTTACCTTGGCCAGCTTTTAGTCACTTAAGTAGTATGATACCCTAATTAAACTCTTTTACATAGAAAAACAATTATGTGTAAGGAAAGTACTAGTTGTGTACACTGACAAAATAAAATAAGTGCATAAAAAAGGTAACAGTTACAATATAGCTAAAAGGTTGATATAGCTGAGCTATAAAATATAGCTAAATGGTCAAATTCACGTAAATTATAGGCTTCTGTGCCAGGCAAGTAGTCTCAATAAAAGCAGTCTCATCTCTAGCTCTATGCTTTTTGTCAGTATTCTTGTATAAAGTAAAGGTAAGCTAATTAAAAAATTGATTTCATATGGAAACATTTATTGTTGTTTATATTTCCCAATGAACTTTGAAACCATATGACCCTCACTGTGAACTAAGAGCGAATTTGAGCCTGTGTGTCAAGACCACGATATCCCATTACTTTACATACAAAAGAGCACTTTACTCTCTCAGCGGATAAGGTAAGTACATTCAAAAAAAAAAAATACAGATAAATCCTTAATGCATCGAGAAAAAACGACTATGTTTCGATTTACACGTGATGCTGTCGTGGTAGATAGCATAATAACGATTCAATTTTATTTTAAAATGAATACCATCCTTTGAATCGATGTGCTTTTCGAACCGAAAAGTCCTTTAGAGCTTTTCTTCTGACTTTCTTTTCAAGATTTCCGCTCAATTTGCTATCAAACGATCTGTTTTCAGTTTAATGCGATCGTCATCATGCAATTCACATGAATTCATGCATATCTACACAGACACATATGAGCATACAAATCGGCAAGTAGAGTGTATCGTAAAAAATTTACATTTAATGCTAAGGTGGATGAATGGCTGC
This sequence comes from Nemotelus nigrinus, assembly GCA_947369275.1. Taxonomy (NCBI): domain Eukaryota; kingdom Metazoa; phylum Arthropoda; class Insecta; order Diptera; family Stratiomyidae; genus Nemotelus; species Nemotelus nigrinus. The sequence goes on from OX376374.1 coordinate 43,627,780, forward strand.
AAGCAGCATTCAAAACCCGGCATGCTCAAACGTAGATATGTTAGGTAAAAGGAAATTTTGGTGACATGAGCTCGAACATTGAAAATAAACTATACCTTTGAGGAAGGCTCTTGTCAAATGTTTTGAAAATTATATTTAGAATTTTCAATGTCTTCATATCCGCACAAGCAGTTTGAAACTGCATTTGTTATTGATTATGCATTCCAGTTTGGTAGGATAGTAAAATTTTGTTCTTAAGAAGCCTCAATACGGAGTCAATATAGTAGGGCATAAAACAACAGTTCAAGATAATGTTAGGGTAATATGAGATCCGAATAATCAGGCCCGTGGAAACACTTAAATATTTACGTCTCTCATTGATTTCCAAAAGTACGCTCTAAAACATTTTGAGATTTAATTTTCATCAGTTTTTCATTAGAGATTCGATACATGTACATACGTTTGTACCCCACACAATATGTTGAAGAAACACGTTCGAAAAATTATCATGAACATATTCTATATGTCGACTCGGTACGTCGTCGAACGGATCAAAAGAAATCCGGTTTGGTTCACTATAATGTGCACTCAAGGACATACCATCGCCTTGTTACGATGGCTTAAAGCTGTAGCGAAATATAACGAGATCCTAGAGCATTTCCAAGGGTATCCTTTGAGTGCTTCTTCTCACAGTCCACTGAATTTAAAAGGAACTTTAAGCAAACAAAACCATTGCAAAGAACCGAAAATGTCTACAAATGGTTTTGCTGGAAACTCTTAGAAGATTTTTCAGATTTTGTGCCCATTTTTTTTTTATTCATTGCTACTCAGAAGTTGTTCATTCAATTCAGGTCTTTGAGAATGTTACCCAGTCAAAATTATGCAAATGAAAGCAGAAGTGCAACGACGTCGTTCAAATTATCGACGAAGCATTGAAGTAATTTGGAGCATGTACCTACATACTTTCTGGACAAATTGCTTCGGGTTTTGTATCATTTCAATATAGCGCTAGGAAAAATTGAACGAATGATTGCACCAACCGTTTTAGAGTTTATCTTTCCCGCGAAAAAGTTATATATAATATGGTAGGTCGATCAATTGTCCTTAAGAACGCTCTGTGATATATGTATGTATGTACATAGGTCATCTACAATTTTCTGCTAGCTTTTTTATGAGACCGCGTGTTGGAATATAAACAACGTCACCAATCCATGCTTCAAAAATGGCATGACCATAAAGTAATGCACATAAATTTCCTTTATCCACAGAAAAGCATTAATAAAACGAAAACTAACATGAATTTTGCATATAAATTGACAGTCGTGGAATCAAACATATGCGCGTCACGTGTCAATATGTGATTTTGTCAAAAAGCTAAAGTCATTCGTGTGTGTACAATATGTGAAAGTATCACCTTTGAAATACACATTAAGGTGCTGTCACACGAACGAGAGACCGGCGACACAAAATAAATTATTTAATATCCTTTTTGGCACCCATGATATCGGAAATTTCAATCATAAATTCAAAATATGCGAGCAGAATTATTCGTTTCCATTTCCATTCGTTTTCCCGTTCTCTGTATTGGTTGATACGAGTAATATGAAGCAGAAAGACGTTCCGACATATTCGATTCCTACCATTATAAGCTATGATATTTTACGAAGATTGGCAAGAAGTAAATCGAAACGCCTTAATAGCTGGCAAATAACTGATGCTATTAATAACAAATCTTTGATAGGCATTTTAAGGGAATTCGGTGATATGGGCTGCCAGATGGTATTTGTGAGATCAGGATTGAAATTAAATTATCAGGGTCGACATGCTTTAGAATCGACCGATTGAAAACAATTGGAAAGTTAATAAATATTGTAACTTAGAAAAAAACAAAATAAAGATATTGGACAAAATAATGGTATTGAGTTTTTTTATGTTGAAATGATCATAAATAAAATTTCGTTGGAGTATGAAAACATAAAGACTAACCATATTAATTTATTTTCAATTCTTTTTTCAACTCTTTTCGTTTTATTTCAGCTAACTAGTTACATAAGTGGTAAGACATGTGGTAGTACATTTAACTCAAGAAATACGATTTAAAAATTTTACTTAAATTTTTTCTCAAAAAACCAAGTGAGTACATCTCAAATATGTTCTGAAAATAGTTTTATTTCTAAACTATAATATATGAATTATACTATAGATTTTAGCTATTCGAATTGTTTTATATATTTTTCATGAAATTCTTTTGCTACTATTTTCCCTCTCTAGCATATGTATTCTCTTGGAGAATTTTCTTGGCAACACATGCATCTAAAATTTTCTCAACATGCCCCTTACGTATAAGAATTCTTCCAACAGCCCATTAGTAATAAAATATCTTCACGTTAACCCGACTGCTACTTGGCAACCCCAATTAATATACTTCACACTTAATACCCGTTACGAACGCACGTAACAACAAGTGTATTTCCATGCATGATTGCAAACTGCGGAGTCGTGTAGATCCGGCTAATAGTCCTATTAAATCACATTTTGCATTCTATTTGACTCCTTCAGATTTCTGACTCTTTCACGGCGACCCCGGCCCGGCAAGTTTGGATAAATAATTAGAAGTCATTATTTATTCAAATTCAATTTAGCTTAACCGGCAACGGCAGCAACAGCGATAGGACGATGTTAATGGTGTTCATCATGTTGTAGCCCTGAAGTAAGTTGCCGCCCACTGCCAATCCCCAATGGGGCCACTGTGGAAGGAAGTCAATCCAACTCAGGATATGTGTTATCTGTAACATTGTATCCATCCAACGTCAACCGCTCGTGTGGATGCCTGTATCAACATTGAACCCCGTGGGCTTGCATTTATGAAATTTTTAGCATCCATTTCCTCTCAGCCGATGCTAACACTGCTCGTGCTGTTGTTACTGTTCGTTGCTGCTGTGCATCTTCGAGTGAGTGTTCTCAAGCAGTCAGTGAATATGTACACACTTCTAGATACACTGGGGTAGTTGCGGAGGAAAATGTCTGACCATCTTTAATAATCAAACAGGAAGTGTTGTTCACAAAAGTTAATCCGAGCAAATGGCTGTAGGTTTCAGGTGGAGAATCCGATACATTCTGCATATGGGACTTCTTTCCGGAATAAATTTCTGAGAATTATTCCTGTGATAGCTTTATAAGACATATGAAATCTTTTTTTGACCAGTTAAATCATTTCAAAATACGCATATCTATTGTTGAATAATAGAAAAATTTTTACTGTGAACTGGTTATAACCATGACTTATAAGCATGTTTTTTCCAAAGTTTTTTTTGTAAAAAAAATTCTGCTTGGACACATTTAAAAAATATAAAACTGCAATTTGAAAAATCTCCAGACTGATTCTCGTCAATAGCAAAATGTTGTAGATTTTTTATGTATATTTTATAAAAAGTACTTCTTACTATAACAAACTTATACTCAAGTTTATGTACCACCCTCATTCGCTGAACACATTGCAAGCCAAAGGTAAGAAAGGCCTTAACAGTTGCCACTCGCACGATCAAAATTTAACAAATAAGAGCATTTTTTATTTTTTTCACAATAGCATACTTATCGTATGCGAAATTGATGGCGGTATCTCCTAGAAAAAAAATTGATGAAAATGTATAGTGCTGGCAGCCATTTACTGACACTGAAACCAAAAGTCTATAGCAACTACTATACGCCAAGGGCAACAAATCCCGTGAATATTGTTTTTATCGAAAATTACAGAAATATAACTTTTTTTGGGTTGTCCTCCGCTTATTTTCAAAGTTGGAAAATTTTAACATTTGTCACTTAATATCCTTGCATTTTTAAATTTAATTTTTGGTGCAAAAATAGTATTACATCACAGCCAAATTATCACAGATCGGTTTCCCGTTGAGTCCAATGCACTCTGTGAACACCGTATTGATCCGATGAATGCGTTGGAAGTAATAGGACGAAAAAGAATTGAACAGTTACTATTCGTCAAAATGAAAATCTTTATTGTTTACTTTCACTACAAGATCATTATAATTTGAAAATTTAATGGTATCGTCTTTTGGTAAAAAAAAATATCGAAAATTACCATTGCTGGCAGCACTAGCCTGACTTCGTAGCCGAAATTCTATCAACTTGGCTTATAATAATGCTCATCAACTGTGTTTAAAATCATTGAAATCTAAAGACTGAATCGGAATTTATAGAGTAGAACGCATTAATTTTTTGGAGCAATTTTTCAAGACTGCACTACTGCCACAAGGCTACCAGCAGATGCGAACTGGTTCTACTTAATGTCAATACTTTCTGTGAATTTTATTTCGGTCTAACTATTGGATCGTGAAATCTCGGGAATACAAATATAGGTTGTTAAATACTACTGTGGGCAAAAAATAGTTATACTTTGTTCATAATTTCAAAATTCTTTATTTATTCTGCCAAATCTATTTCGTCCCCCTCAAAATAATCCCCCCGGCCGCAATACACTTATGCCAACGTTTTTTCCAATCCTCGTAACAGTTGTTAAATTCAATTTCCGGAATAGCCTTCAATACGCGTAGCAATTCACGTTTAATGTCTTCAATTGACTCAAAACGGTTTCCACGGAGCGGTCGCTTGAGTTTGCTGAACAGCCAGAAGTCACACAGAGCTAAATCAGGCGAATACGGTGGCTGTGGAACGATGTTGGTTGAATTTTTGGCGAGAAACTCACGAAGAATCAATGCGGTATGCGACGGTGCATTGTTGTGGTGCCAAACTAAGAGTTGTCGGCCCATAATTCCGGCCTCTTTTTACGAATTGCTTCGCGCAAATGACGCATAACACTCAAATAGTATTTTTTGTTGACAGTTTGGCCGACCGGAAGGAATTCGGAGTGCACCACACCTCGATAATCGAAGAAAACTGTCAACAAGACCTTGATTTTTGACTTGATTTGACGTGGTTTTTTCAGCTTCGGCTCACCTTTGGCACGATATTCGGCCGATTGATCGTCTGTTTTTGGGTCGTTAGTGTAGATCCAAGACTCATTGCTAGTTATAATACGTTTCATGACATCCTGGTAGTCGGAAAGCATTGTTTGGCAGACGTCAACGCGACGCTGTTTTTCAAGAAAATTGAGTGATTTTGGAACTAATCGTGCTTTCACTTTTCTAAGGTCCAAACGATCTTTTAAAATGGTTTTCACTGATCCTTCCGATATTCCAACGATATCAGTAAGGTCTTTGACCGTTTATCGTCGATTCTCGAGCACCAATTCCTTGATTTTATTGACGTGTTGATCATCAGTTAATGTTGATGGCCGTCCTGGACGTGGTTTGTCGTCAACGCGTTCTCGACCCTCTTTGAATAATTTGTACCAATCAAAGGCACTTACTCGCGAAATTCAATTATCACCGAAGGCCTTTTGCAACATTCTGAACGTTTCGGCACCAGAAATTTCATTCCGCACACAAAATTTAATGGAACTTCTTTGTTGAATAATTTCACTCATTGTAAAAATCACCGAATGCACTTTTTGTACGTCAGAAAGACAATCCTATACTAAATACTAATGATTAATTTGATGTGAGATTTGGCACAGATGTCACTGATAGTCATACCAACGTAGAAAATTTTTTTTTCGACGAATGGATTTCCGCGCGAAATTTAAATTAAAAAGTCCTACTATTTTTTGCCCACAGTAGTATATAGGTAATTTTGTGAAGGATGACCTTTATTGTGTGATGTACAATTTAAAAAACTTTACCCTAGCTGTGCAGAAAAAGCATGATATTTATATATCAAAAGTTTTTTTTTGTAGATAACGAAAATCTTCCTCGAGCTTTGAGTATTTGAAGGTTTTCTCTTATCTTATATATCTTCTACTAGCTGCAGGGTTGTCAGCACATCCAAAAAATTATCATAGACAACGGGAATTCGTTTGTCTATTTTCTGCTTATCAGCGTGCACCTAGGTTTAGAAATTTCTAAAATTTCGCATACTGAGCTGCAGAACTTTTGGCTGAATACTTTTATAAAGCAGATCCTCAAGAACAGGTTGGCATGCTCTGCTTTGTGGAAAGCTCACTTGGTCGAGGAGTCAAGACGGGTAAAACTCAATATAAGGTCTGCTGTTTTACTGTGGAATATAAATACTCTTCTGAGCAAGCTTAACCAAGCTGGCTGCAAAGTGTTTGCCTTGTGGGGGACATATTCATAGCGGTGTCGCGAAAATATCCATCTACGTTTGCGGAGCGGATTAATCGATCTCTGGATATTCTTTCACGTTGGAGCTCAGATTGCGGCCTGAATGTAAATTCCAGTAAAATGGAGCTAGTACTATTCACAAAAAAGTACAAAGTTCCCTGATTTAACTTGCCGATAAAGAACGGAGTCTCCATTGGCCTGAATCAAAAATTATCAGAAAAAGCATGAGTGGCTTTCAGCCTAGAGCATGAAAAGCTTTCAGCCTACTATACTGCTTCAAAAGAGCCTTAAAAGCTACTTCGGGTCAGCAACTTTGCATAGTGACTGGGTTTAATATCGTTGTGATTGAACTTCTACAACTATACATTTTGGTTGCAAACTTCTCTCCTGCGTCTCTACCAACTAGTGTTGGAAAAAGTAGGAAAGTTAGCCGCTTTTTTTCTGACCATGGCTTTCCACACAACTCCTACTTAGGCACTTTTTGTGTTGGTTCATTGATTATCTACCAATATATAAATCGTAAAGCAAGCCAATGGACATTAATTTCGCCATGGATAAGAACAGAGTGTGGTCGTGCTAGTATTTTATCTGAGGAAGTACCCACTCCAGCGGGTATTTCTTGGAAAGCTACAGAGATAGAAAGTATTCCTGAAGATGGTAGCGCTGAAATAACTTAAGAAAGCTTAGGAAATCTAAACATTTGTTACTTATGTTTATTGCAAATTTTTATCATTTGAAAATCGATTGTAGTATATGTAACAAAAAATACCTGGTGTTGGTAATACTTTCCCAGCAGCACTATCAAAAGTATACCAAACTCGTTTTGTTTTAAGACAACCCTGTAAACTTAATTTCTATCTGATGACTGCGTTGAAACTTATAGGAGGAGAGAGATTTTTAGGGCTGCCACCGGCAAACAATTAAAAAAACCTTTAAGCATTTCATGGATAATGGCATTATTAGATAATTGTAATATAAAAAAAATTTCTGTTTACCTCATTTACTAACATAAACGACGAAAATCCCCATAGCTGGCACCTCTTACTTAATTTTTCGACCAAAATCCCGCCATAGTTAATTTAAGCAAGGTCTTTTAGTCATTAAACTTCAATTGCATCTGGCGCTTCTCAAGACCTATGCAATCAATCAATATTTTCCGGGACAGCAAGAGAATGATCATTATTGACTTTCTAGAAAAAAAAAAACAATAAATAGGGAGCATTACGAATAGTAATTGGGCCTTTCTAAGTCTGAAATCAAAGCAAAACGTCCTAATTCGCGAAAAAGAAAATCCTTTTCATCACGGTAACTCTCCTGTTCAAACGTGCACTGTTTCGAGCGCTAAATTTCATCAACTATGGTACGAAATCATCTTTCATCCAGTGAATTGACGCGACCAGGTCCCCTTTGTCTTATTTTTAACTCATAAATTAAAATCCCACGTCAGCAGAAAAGGATTTTCATTTAATAACGAAGCCCAAGACTCAGTTTTTGAGTATGTTCAAGTGTGGGGCGAATTTTTTTCCAACGGAGTCAATGATATAGAAAAATAGTAGAGGATATATATAGAGCTTCAAAGACATTACGTTAAAAACATAAAAACAGTAACAAAATAATGGCAAATTCATATTTCTACCGCAGGCTGCAATGGCTTAAACATCAAATACAAAAAAATAGAGCTTAAATTTCCAAGATAAAAGCGCTCAATTTTTTTTTAAATGTGAAACAGATAAAATTCACTGATGAATAGTAGAATAGAAAGTTTACTAGATTTTAGCATTCAGTTACAAAAGGCCAGTGCCCAAATTATTCTTTCAAATTGTAGAAGTTTGATATTTTTAGTAAGGCATGTTTTGGGCCCTACGGTAGAAGGGAAAACATGACTTTATATTATCTTGTAGTGATTTTAAGTGATTTCGCCCTTAAAAAATATTACCTAACTAAAGTAAGAAACAATATTTATTTTAATTGAAAATAACTAAAATTTTTGGTATACATATAAATAGTTCGTTACAATCGTTTTGTTAAAATGATGTGTATAAAATTTACAGCTAGAAGTCTTACCTGCTCCAACTCAAATGTAATAGGTTAATCAAATGAGCGTCCAGAAACTGAAAGTGAAATAATAGTTGCATAATAGCCAGCCAACACGAAACACAGTACACATCACAATGACATTTTCCTTTCTCTAAAAATTTCTCGTGGCAACCAACGAAAAAATGACGAAACAACAACCATGATGACGAGATGAGACTACATCGAAGCCAAACCAATCCAGGTGGATGGTGGTTATTATATCTATGTACCTACGTCAAACAGCGATACAACCGCAATGTCACATCATACGCTAAAAAGTGAATATGGTGTGTCTTGTGCATACATGTCGCACGAGATTCCATCAAGCCACGAAGGGACCAACCTAGCCTGTGCAAAACCTCACAGCATGGGGATGTTTCGGTAAAAAGTACGCAAAAATCTCCGCAATTTGCGACAACAACTGATCGTACATGAAAAGTTTGCGTGCCAATGTTTTGCTGGTTAGTCGTTTATATACGAGTAGGTCCCAGAAACAAGTTTGCAGGCAGGTTTTCATAATGTCTCATAGTGTGCCAATATGATTGTACCGGAAAAGTGTCAGATTGCGATTTCAGATAATATGGTGGCAGGTTGATATGGTGACATTTACTTAATGATTTCTTTTCTTTGGTAACCTCAGAGCATATATTCGATTATTTATTTGAAAACATGTTAAAATTGAAAGAAATATTCTTAAAAGAATACTTTTTTTTAAACTCCAATGCAAAATGAAATAGTTTTCGTGAAAAAAATACAAAAATTAAAACTTGCTTTGCTAATAATATCAGAAAAAAAAAATAGAATTCAGCTTAACTTTCTGATATATTCCATGATAGCCGATGAAGGTATGCTTTCCCTAAATAATTACATATTGCACACACGATATGACATTAATTCATTCATAACATTAAGAACACATGTTGACAACTAAGTTGTATTATTCCTTCATAATCGTGCGCGTATTGCTTGTAATTATTGCGGACAGGTTTTGACCCACTTGCTTATTGTATGCTTCGACTTTTTATCGCATTTAATAAAAGATTTCAATGCACTATGCACTCGATGTCGCGCGTATTGGATAGAAAGCGAGAGGGAAGCATTTCTTGCCAGTTGTCGTGCTAAATGTCAACAGCACATGAAGTAAATCACTTTCACTGAAAACTAGCTAGATGTATCTTACCAAGGATTTTACCTTTACCATTAATGCATTTTATACAAAGCTCTATAAAATTAGACAACGTATGTGCTTGTAGTTATAATTGCATCTAATGATTATTTTGGAATAACTGTGGCTGCAATCGATTTACTCGAAAAATTGTGATGGAATCCTCATAAATTACACTATCATGACTATAAAAGATTATATATAACATAAAAATGGGTTATAAGTTTATGTTAATCATATAAACAGTTCGCCTATAATCTCTTGTTGAATTTGATGTTCATTTTACGGATTAGGTCGCTCTAATTTTGAGTCAACCTTTTTTCAACACTTATATGAGCTAAGCTATACATGGCAATGTAAATTATCTATTCTGTAAAATAATATGTGCTTTATATTCTACGAAATGAGAAGTAGATTAAATTTGTACGAGCAAAAGCTATAATTGTGTGGTCGAATGTTACGGGCCGTAGCATGTGCAACGCCAGATTTAAATCCGATATGGTCGCACGTAAGGATTTGAGGAATTTTAGCTCTTAAAGGCTGGTACTGAGCTAATCGTGAAGCTAAATTTTGACATGTCTCCATTATGTGGTCATTCTTTCGAGCGAAAATTTTGGCAATGGAGAAAAGCAGAGACGGATAAAATGTCAAGAACTTCACTTTTCGATCGATTTTCTTATTGGAAAGACATTTGCGCTGCTCCATTTTCAAATTGAAACACCAAATGTCACTTTTTAGCTCGAAAGAATGAACTGCACAAACTAGATTGGCGTGAAATGATTGGAGACATGTGTCAATGCCATCTATATTTTCGAAGCGAAAGCAACTTCGAAGCAACTTTTCATGCTAAGAACACAGTACCACTCTTGCTTATTTTTAAGCTAAATTTTCGCCGAAACAGATTTCACGTGAAATTTTGTATGAAAATTTCACGTGAATTCGAACTCAGTACTATGCTTAACGTAGTAAGTACCTGAAAAAGAATTGGAAATGAAATGAGTGATGATATCCGTGATTATGATTGAAATGAGTGATGATATCCGAGTGATTGATATCCGTGTACATTGTGAATGAAGTGTCTACCAATCGCAGACCTCAGGGGCTTTAGTTTGATAACCTTAACTTTTAAATTCGAACGTTTACTTTACATATTTGATAAGTTTCAAATACAAAATGATTTAGAAAAGTTTCGATTTCGAAATTGAGCTAGACACCATTTTAATTTTCGTTTAATCGAAGTATATGCTTTTCGTACGATTTTTTTTTTTGTGACAACGCGAGCCTTGACAATGTATTTTGCATTTTTTTAGTCCTTTTAAATCTCGTTTGAATTTCATGAACTGTGCCCTAATAAAACTCATAGCACACTTAAATTCCGCTCTTAAGCTTGGTCCTTGCTTGTTTGAATTTTGTGTCATTGTTTTATAAATTTATCATTACCATTAGTTTATAAATTATTTCTTTTATATTTTTATGCTTAAATTTCTGTTTTTTTTTATGTTTTATTTTTCAAGTTATCAATGTTACTGCAAATTTAAATTAAAATGGGAAATAGAGGATTTTTTCCAAAATTTCCGTCGAAAATGTATTCTTGTTCAAAAACCAAAAAAATGAGCACATTTGGTAGCATTTTTCAAACGAAAATATTAATAACGCCTCGTGCTGATAGCTTCTCGAAAGTACCAAACCCAAAAACTGTTCGAACCTGCGTTATGTTTAGATTAGTCTACCCTGTGACTGTGTCTAGAGCTATAATGGTGGAAAAAATTTTTTAGGATTGCCACCAATTTACCAAATTTAAATTTAATTAGCATTTGTAAAATTGGGTTGACAACTAAGTAATTGCTGATTTTACCGATGGATCTGTTTAATTAAATTTTTAGGCATGTTGACGTGTTTAAAATGTCAAAGTAATATGGTTGTTTGACACTCGGTTCTTCAACTGTCAAATTTCCATTGTAGCACAACTTTTTTTGGCGTTTGTTGATCGCATGCTCTCAAAAAGCTTTGTATGTGCTGTGTTCGTGACATTTTTTTAAAGGAGCGGCAGTGTCAAAACTGATTTGCTACATTTCGTTCTGGAAATATGTCACTGAAATATGAACAATGCTCTGGTCGTCCAATTGAAGTTGGTGAGGAGCAAATCAAAGCAGAGAAGTTCTATGTATCACATACATGCGTTGAAAAGTATTTAAAAAGTCTTGACTACGCACGGAAGCTCGATATATGAGTACCTCTTGATCTTAAAGAAATACATTTAAAACAACGCATTTACAACGCATTTGATCAAATGTAATCAAAATGATCCATTTTCGAAACAATTACTAGCTGAAGGCGATTTAAAACAATGTTAATCGAAAAAGACCGAGGGGCAAGCAATTTGAGCTAGCTCTCAAACACCATCAAAACCGAATATTTAGCAAAAGAAGGCTATGTTATCAGTATGATGGGATTACAAAAGAATCTTTTACTATGAAATATCACCAAGTAACTTAACGATCAATTCAGATGTGTTAATTCAATTAAACGAAGCAATTCAAGAAAAGCGACTCCAATTGGCAAATCCTGAGGGTGTGGTATTCCACCTTGATAATACACACATATCTTTGGCCACTTGGCAAAAATTATTGGAGCTAGGTTGAGATGTTTTTTTGGGATGTTTCCCTGAAGCTGCCATCAGATAACTTTTTTTTTGTGATTGACAAAATTTCACGATGCCACTTTAGTCCTCTTATTTCAAGATGACGCCTTAGTCGAATATATCCTGTGAATTTCAGGTTAATCTAGTGAACCATTTGTAAGTTCTCGCGAACATAAATTTTGCGTGCTCAAAATTTTTAAGGGTTGCCGTTCTGGTGGAAATCAAAGTTTAATAGATTTCAAACTCAAAGGGTGGACAGAGTACCAAATTTATTAATCGTTTTCTTTATTTTAAAAAGAGGGAAAATTTTCAGGATAATCGTTGCGCTGTTCGTTGTGTTTCAGAGATACAGATATATTAATTTTGGAAGTGGAGAAAATTCCATGTGTCTGGCTTGCTTTCAACTATGGCTATATACGACGAGGCGAGAAGGATAAGGCTTGGGATGAAATTTGTAAAGATTTTTTTTTCTGGAGCTTGAAATGAAAATCAAGCAAAAAAAGGTATGTAAGTAATTTTTATTTTAATTTTTTTTTTTAAATAATTTTGTATTTCAAATTAAAACTATCAGTTCGACAGCCGACTAAGCGCAAAAATAAAATATTGAGAAATATAGCTTTCTATAGCCAAACAACATTACTGACTCGCTTTAAATTAGTCAAACTCGCGATCGCATACTGCTCGGGAAAAACCGATCCGCAGGTCGTGTAATCACGGCGACGGGAGAAACCGGAGAAAACCCTTATTCTATGTCGCTACGCTTAGATGTATTTTTAACAAGTTTAATCCCTGTTGTGAGATCAAGACGGGTTAAAAAAAGAATTGCGGCAGGCCGAAATTTATGAGTTGGGTGGCCGACCTTTGGAACAATCATCCTATCCGTCTGCTTTTCATGGCGTGATTGTCTCACTAGACAGCTACGACGCCAGAGCTAATTTGTTTCAGTATCACTCGAAATCACGCTTATTTTGATTTAGTTGCGTTCAAACTGAATTGAAATGAGCGAAACGTATGCAAAGCGTTATGGAGTTTGGAGCACTTCATCCAAAATTTGAACGCCTACAAAATGTCTATATATACGAGGGTTGATCAATAAGTAATGATAGTCGGTTATTTACAGTTTGCATAAAATTCCACAAAACAAATTGTTTTACTACTACATATACTCACTAAGTAAGCAAAAAAAACATATGAATAGGCCAAGATTCCAGGTAAGTACATTTGCTTGAATGCAAACAGTCAAACCCAGCAAACCTGCGTTCAGCACTTTCGCATACAGTTGTAAAAACTTTTCCATGTGTTGATACATTTTCTAATGTGTATTTATCTTTTCTATTGCTCAATGATTATACATGCTGCTGTACTACTGCTAAACTCCTGAACAGGCTGTCTAGTTGTTGTAGTTTTCCGACACGTTGATGAATCTCTTCTATATTTACGGTTCCCTATTCACAATGAATATAAAGTGCTGCTGCACTACTGCCAAACTGGTGACCAGATGGTGCAATTCAAATCTTTTCCCAAAAATCAAATCGAGTTGCCCATACGTCAAGCGTCAGTCATACTTCGCAAGTGATACATGAAATATTTTGAAATTTATAATTAAAACAGGTATTTTTTGCTCTAATTAAAGATGACATGAATACAAAGTAATGCAAATGTAATGGCATGAATGCAAAGTAATGCGAATATACTATTGGTGACATTACCCAGCAAACCTGCGTTCAGCACTTTCGCATACAGTTTTAAAAACTTTTCCATGTGTTGATACATTTTCTAATGTGTATTTATCTTTTCTATTCCTCAATGATTATATATGCTGCTGTACTGCTGCTAAACTCCTGAACAGGCTGTCTAGTTGTTGTAGTTTTCCAACACGTTGCTGAATCTCTTATATATTTACGGTTCCCTATTTACAATGAATATAAAGTACTGCTGCACTACTGCCAAACTGGTGACCAGATGGTGCAATTCAAATCGTTTCGCAAAAATCAAATCGAGTTGCCCATACGTCAAGCGTCAGTCATATTTCGCAAGTGATACGTGAAATATTTTGAAATTTTTAATTAAAACCGGTCTTTTTTGCTCTAATTAAAGATGAAATGAATGCAAAGTAATGCAAATGTGATGGCATGAATGCGAAGTAATGCGAATATACTATTGGTGACATTATAGCTGGGCAGCCATATCAATGTCCTGCTATACTGCTTCTAAGGCAGTAGTACAGCAGTACATTTTACGTGCTGCTGTTTCACCACTTCAGCAGTAGTATAGTAGTGCTTTTGCACTCCTTGTATTCCTATCGTTTGTCTTTTTCCTATTTGTGAGATGGAAACGATCAACCATGAAACAAAACATATTACACGTACGCGGGTAATATGAAGTAAATAGGTGAATTTTGGGGTAAAATGCTATCTCTAGCATTAAAAGCATTCACGGGTTTACTCACGACTTCTGCAGCACTTTAGAAGTAGTGCTGTGTTTGCTGGGAAGACAGAGCATCAAAATGGAGAAAAACGAAATTAGAGCTGTAATTAAGTACCTCTGTTTGAAAAAAGTGTCTACCAGAGACATACACGGCGACATGGTGGAAATATTAGGTGACTCCGCTCCTCCATATTCCATCTTTGCAAGCTGGGCCAAGGAGTCTAAGCTGAGAAGAACATCCCCTGAAGATGAACACCGCGAAGGACGTCCATCCACATCTCTCACTGACGACAACGTAAAAAGTCGAAGATATTGTGTTGGCAGATCGAAGAGTGACCATCAGGCATGCACCTGAGGTCACAGGGATCTCATTTGGTGGTGTTTGAATCATCTTTGCCAACAGATAACATATGAAGAAGGTCTCTGCGCATTGGATATCGAGAATGTTAACGGAAGAGCATAAGAAGAAACGAGTCGACATTCCCAGGATAAATCTCGAGAAGTTCCAGGCAGATCAGGATAATTTTGTCACGTTTCGTGACCATGGACGAGACTTGGATCCACCATTTTGATCCAGAAACCAAAATGCAGTCGATGATCTTGAAGCGACCCTCTTCACCGACGCCGAAGAAATTCAAAGTGTCGAGTTTGGCAGGAAAGGCTATGCCATCCGGTTTTTGGGACGCTGAAGGAATTATTATGCTGGAATATTTGAGAAAGGAAACCACTATATCAAGCTTTTACTACGCAGAAAAAATAAGAAGATTGTGAGAGGCAGTGATGGAAAAAAGACGCGGCAAACTGCGAGCCGGAGTTCTGGTTTATCACAAGCTCGCAGTTGCGATGGATGCAATTAAAGAAACAGGACTCAAACTGCTTGAACACCTGCCCTATGCACCAGATCTAGCTCCCAGTGACTTCCACTTCTTTCCTCGGGTCAAACAACACCTTCGGGGTAAGAAATTTGAAGGTGATAGCGAAATTTTGGCCACTGTTGAGGTATTTTGGGAGAGTCAAGATAAATAATTTTTTTCTAAGGGTATCCTGGGTTTGGAAAAAAGATGGACTAAATATAGTAACTTGTTAGGAGAGTATATTGAAAAATAAATATATCCTTTAAGTTTAATTACCTTGGTTTATATTCATTATCATAACTTATTGATCAACCCTCGTACGAGCGTATTTCGGTTAAGTTGTTTTTTCCACGAAAACACGAAAATTATGCCTTGCAAGAAGGCAAGGCATAATTTTCGGGAAAGAAGAAAATGGCCCCAGAAGCCAATCCCATCAAAAATGTGTGGAGAAGTACGGAAACCCATCTCGCCGGAAAGTCTAGCCACAAGTTAAAGCAACTGGTCGGCCTATTCGCAATATTTGGTCATCTTTGACTACAGGACTAAGCAGAAAAGCTGGTTGAAAGCATGCCAAGGCTATATGTGGCAACGATGGCACAATATGTGGCACAAGCAACAGGCTTCAGGCAGTAGCTCTCAATTTTTTGTGTACTTTTTTGCTGTGAAGAAAATTTGGGGCGAAAAAATATTATTTGATTTAGGCGAAAAGATCACAAAAAATGGCACTGATACTGCTGTCTCTACTAAGCAATGAAAAACGATACGCATGCTCTTGAATCTATTAAATCTAATCTTAAATCTGATATCCTGGAAGGTCAGGAACAATATTTTTTGGGACTCATATCAACAATATTATGGCTGATAACGAACCGGGGCTGAATTATTTTCAATTTCGAACGACTGAAATACAGCAAAGGTATTTCCAACTAGTTCAAAAATGTATAAACAACCAACCACCAATCAAAATCCTCTTTTCATCTTCATGAGCTGTGGCAGTAAACATGGCACCATTAGCTGAAGATTTAGAAACCTTGCTGAAATAAGTTGTCTTTGCTAACCTAATCCTTCGTTAGATCCAGACAACATGCCAACCGCTCCCATCAAAATCTGTGCTTGAAATCTAATCCCACCATTGCCTAAATTTCCTAAAAATCCACTATTGCCTAAATTTTCTAAACACTAATCGGAATTTGTTCTAATATACTACTTTATTTATTGGTTCAAATGGATAATGAGAAAGACTTAAAAAGCATCATCCCTCCAAATTCAATATTATTGAAGTATCAGCCGGTCCAGCTGTCATTTGAAATTGTTACTTGAAACAAATAAAGCATTAGCTCATCATCTCGATATTGCCAAATCGAAATTTATCGTAAGCATAGATATTTTACCGGTCTGGACATTTTATCAAGCACCAGACATGACCAACGTTTGCTCACGAAAAGAACAGTGAAACCGAATACTCTATAGCTTATCAGCTAACGGAATAGCTGTTCTGTGTGCAGGACAATTTTAAGCACCATGCAATCACCCCATTACGATGCACGGAAAAACTACCACCCCAAATACGCTTAACGTTCCATCGGCGATTTATTACAGTTTATTTCGATAAAAAAAAAGCTTCATGAAAAAAAATTGGGGATCGAAGCACATTGTAATGAATTCTGCTCCCTAGCTAATGGGAAATCTGGCCAGCAGGACAGAACGACTAGCCTACCCACGATATTGCTGGAGCAATAAAATATTGATGGGGCGTACAAAAAAACAGGCTCTAGAATACGTTTTGTTTTATTTTACTCAGTCCTTGAGGGAATGATTTCGGGGAGCAAAAACTTTTAGATGCATATGTTTTTTTTTACTGAAAGTTTCTATTACAAAGAGCTGAGGCTGGTGTGTTTTGTAAAAGAGGTAGAAATGATAGCTTGAATGCATATTTTTGAACTGTTAAACATTTTTTTTTTATTGATTTTCAGAAAAAAAATTATACTCAATAGTACGAAACCAAAATTCATTTATCTTAATATACGTATGCCAAAACAAAATCTCAGTGGATCTATCTCTAGATTGCGTTATCCGAAGATGCGTTATTGTAAGATTTTTGAAGTTAACGATCAGATATACTATACTTTGGCGGTAGCGGACGATTGAGTGCATATGTAGTTCAAATATTTCTGCCAGAAAAGATATTTGGCAAGCATAATGTACGAAAAATATAAATTTATTATGTTTTTAGCTTGGTTACTATATATTTTATAGTAGAACAAAACTGTTCGAAAATAACGAAAAGTTCTCAAAATAAACTGAATAAATATACATGCTCGGATCTTATTTAGTGGCTGGTCTTTAACTACTAAATACTTATCGGAAATATAATCTTATTCGAAAATAAATAGTCAAAGTTTAAAAGTTCTTAACAGAGTATTTATTTTTTTAATAACCTTTTCTTGAAAACTTTTCTAAAGTATCTGCAACTGTTTCATCTCCTACATGAGAGTTTTTTTTAGCATTAAAATGGGCAACATTCAGTTAGCCATATTAAAGACTCCCACGCATCATCACAACCGTAAAATAAATCATAATTCTACCTTCTTCTTAACCTCTAGCTAGATCTCATTCTAAAAACCGAAAGCTTGAAGTAATTTCATATGAAGTAATTTGAACGTAATTTTAATTTTATGCAAGTGTACACAACGTCCGTGGCCCTGTCAACAATTCCTATGATAGTTCATATTAACCTTCGTATCAACGTAATCAAAACAGATCTTGCAATCGGTAAAATCAATTTCAATCGGCACGATTTCTGTTAATTTAATCTAAAACAATCCGAGTAAGTCGAGTTCGCATCAGAATCTTTTATAAAGTAAATTGAACGTTTCTGTTCTCATACGTGATTACGCCTCCTGTTGCGACTTTTTTGTCTATGCTAACGAAAACATGTAAAAAATGTTTTCTTTTACAACAATATCATGAGCGTGAGGAAAAATGAGTACTGGAGTGTACAACGAAAACTAAATTTACACAACATGAAAACCACAAAACTTGTGTAAATTTGGCTGTTCAAGCTTAATTAATCGCTGTGTGAATTGATACAGTCACGATGCTTTTTAGTGAACACTAACTGATCAAGTATTTTAGTGCAAGATTTATGAAAGGTAAATATTGGTTTTGTGATATTTTATTGCTCATTAGATGGTCTAAAAATTTATAAGAAATATATATCTCACCAGTTTACAGATGTCCATGTCCATGTCAAGGGAACCAAGCGAGTAGAATATCACTATATTTATCATTATTTTCGCGCTCAATGTACAGCAGCGCGCTTTGCAATAATACGAGCCCATCAAGCAACTCTTGACTGTTAATGATACATCAGGAACTCATGATTTCGTGATTGATTAGTTATGCACTAGGTGTTCCTTAGATCGAACTAACAACAACACGGTCTTATTGTTACCGGTCGCTCATGATCGGCTAGATCGCTGGACAAGATCAATGAAAAATAGGAAAACTTGCTTGGGCGATCTGAAGATGTTATTGAACTATGCCATTGAACAATGACGAGCCCCTATACCATTCGAAAAGTTGTAATTAAATTCCTTTCCATGCTGTGATTTTCATTATCGCACAACGTCTTGCGGTGCTAGGCGGCCGTCGATCGGTCATCAATGATTCTATCATTATTACGTTCCTTTGCACGTAATTCAACCGAAACACAACCATTCAATAAAACTGCACTGTTTAGAGCGGCCCCCAGATCGCAGCTGGCTCGCCGAAAAACAATTACGCAAGAATTGCTTTATTAAAGAGCGATCTGGCCAAGAAAAATGGATTTAATATTGGTGTCAAAGTCACAATCGACTTAATGTTGGCTATGAGCTGATCTCAAGGTCAAGAAAGTGTGGATATTAGAGTTGAAGTTTGCCGGATGAGCTGGGAGGTAAAAATAATTCGCCATGTATGTATGCGGTTAGTTGTATTTTGGCTAGCACTGTCTAAAAGCAACGTTATACTTGTTAGCACAGAATTCAACATCAACAATGCTTTTGGACTCCAACGGAGCTATGAGATAAAGTTAATAGCGACCAACAATTAAGAACATGACAAGTTAAAGCAAACCCCAAACTAGAACAAAGCAAATGAAAAGTTTTGAAATTGTCCCTTCCATCACACAACCACCGTTAAAAATGCAATTTTCAACCAGTCGCACCAGCATTAGCCCAATTCTCACTTTAACAATTATAAAAGTATGCACTCTGAAAGAAATGCGGAATCCAGAAAATGGGAGAAAAACGGCAAACGGTCTTCACACAAAATGGGAAATATACGAGGCATGTCCAAAAAGTAATCGAGCTAGATATTTTTAGGTTTGAAAAAATAAACTTTAAAAAGACTTTAACATGAATACATCAGTACCAATTTGATATATTTTTCGACGTAGTCAACATTCTTCTAGATTCACGTATTGAGAAGAAGGATCACTTATTTTACACCTGGGTCAAAGAGCTCTGTAGCCATCTTCTTTGCCCCCTAGTTTACCTCACCCTTCACTACTAGGTCAGCTGAAAAATATTTCCCACCAATGTGCATTTTCAGTCAGGCGAATAGATAATAATTTGAAGGCGCCGAGTCAAGAAAATGCGCGGAGAGATGAAAAACATCAAATCCAAACGACTTCAAAAATTACTCAGAAGACAGACTTCTTTCTTATGTTGAATTACCCTTTTCAATTTTTTTGGGTCCTAGCTGAATCGATTTTCTCACCATGAGGTGAAAATTCGATCAAAATGATCCCTTTGTGATCCCAAAATACGACTGGCTACAACTCTTCTCCTCGTCGCGCACATCAGTACAGTACGAGTACGACCATTTTCAAATTCATGATATCATTTAAACACACTCTTATGATTCATACTCGTAGCTTCTTCGCTATTAACCGATTTGATCTCGTTCAAAATTCAGATGTATATTTTCACTTCACAACAACATAACGGATAACGCTGCAAACCTCGCAAATGGCGGCAGTTTTTATTGCCATCGTTCACGGGAAACGTTACTTATATTACCATAGTTTTAGTCGTACCAACGCGTTCTTGTGCTCCTTAGAAACGACAAAAGCTAAGATACACGGCAATATCAGAGCATATAGACTAATAAATAGCACGGAAAGCGCGTGATTTGGGGTATAAATTACGACATTACCCCACAAATTGCGAAAACTAGATAGCAGTACCCGATTTCGAAAATTGAAACAAGACAAAAAATGCCCCACAAGCGGCAATGCCAGGGGCCTGAAAGTTCGTGATTTATTGATGGAAGAGATTGGCAGGCAGTGAAGGATTTACCATCAGATGGCACGTAAGAAGAAACAAAACCAAAATAAGTTCACTTTATCACATGCGAAAGTGAGAAAAGCATACTGTCAAACGACAGGTGAGAATGTATATATCCGTGTTAGCTGATAGGTGAGAGTGTATTGGCGTGCATATAATTCCACCAAGAAACAGTAAGCGCAGCGAACATTCACTGGCAACAAACGAAATTCTCTGTATTGGGCTGCATAAAAGTGTCGGAGATATTCCTTTTACTCGCCAAATAGTATCGAAAGTAGTATTCCGCGTTAACCAGCTTATCGCTTACCATTTTAATATTCAAAAAATGTTTTAAGAAAAACAATATTTCCTAAATTACCATTCGTTAAAATCGTCTCTTTGGCAAAGCACATGTATATTGCCTAGTGGGAATGAGAGACTTATTTGATCGTAGCAGCGTTGCTTGACGGTGTACTTTATGTCTTTTTCCAGCTTGGACTTGGATATTGCTATCTACTTCTCGCAATTGTATCGCAATTCACGTACTTTCCGAGCTATATATAGTTCTTAAGCTATGGCAATGCTACGATAAGATGCGTTCTTTCATTCCCACTAGGCATTATACAAAAACTTAGCAAAAAAACTTTTTTAACGATTGGCGTTTTATGCAATATTAGCTTTCTTAAAATCTAGTCTGTGTATTAATATGGTCGGCAATAAGATAATTGCTGCGGAATACTATTCCCGATACCATTTGGAGAATAAAAACAACATCCTCGATACTTTTATTCTATTCACTATAGACAATGTTGTTTGTGCCCAGCGAATGTTCGCTGCGCTTACTATTTCTTGATGGGATCATACGCACAACCGCACGTTCTCACCTCACATTGGTTGGTGTATCAGGGCCGAAAATATGCTTCTCTCACTTTCGCATATGGAAAAAGTACTTATTTAGCGCGGCCTCACGGCCTCGCGGATCAGGCACCAGCTGATTCGTAATGCCCCCACATGATACCCTTCTCTCCTAAAGAAAATATCGCGCTTTCCGTGCTATTTATTAGTCTATATTAGTGATGGGCAGCACCTGTGCGTGCTAAGCACAGTGTGCTAGTACACTTCGGTGTGTTGTGCGAGTGCGAGTGCGACACTTTATAAGTGACACAATGCCGACACAGTGCCAAAGTATGGCCAAAAAACCCCTTATTCCCCTACAAAACCTAAATGTTTGTATCACAGCAATAGGTCATGGCCCGTTATATCCGAAACCACTCTAACCGAAAATTGGCCGATTTCAGCTACTTGTGCCCTAAAATCTTTTTGAATATTTGAATAAAATACTCGGTACTTGATGTGCTTTCAAACTGCACTGTCTAAAAGCAGATTTTATTTTAACATACTTGAAAGCATAACAAAACTCAACTTCATATAATATTTGATCATACACTTTGATCAGACTTAATGGTTTTAGCTACACTACCATGATAAATGCTAGCCATACAAATTCCCATGCATATCTGATCATTACATTCCATATGTATGCAAAAACCTACTAAATCGTATATCCAATCCATTCAAATCGATTCTTCACAAGTTGTTCTACTCGTTGTTCTATACTCGTTGCTTGGCGTGTGCTATGTGTGCTGGGTGTGCTATGTGTGCTGGGTGTGCTAGGTGTGCTAGGTGTGCTAGGTGTGCTGGGTGTGCTGGTGTGATAAGTGTGCTGGGAGCACAGTGCTAGCACACTTAAGTGTGGTGTGCGAAGTGTGCTAGCACAGCAAAGTGTGCTGTTTTTGCCCATCACTAGTCTATATGCTCTGGCAATGTGAACAACATAAGTCCTAACCAAACATGAGTCTGCAAATATAAGCAAATGTCAAAACTGACCGAATCATGAGCAAAATAGGCACTTTTTACATACGCTTGCACGTGTAAACATTAGTGTCTATATAGTGCATGAGCGAACATATGCCAAGTCGTATCTCATCACCACTTTACATACGGACCGCTCATAGCAACATAAAGTTGCCCAATGTGCATGGCACTTTTCTGGCAATTCGGAAAGCTATGTATGTTTGGGTGCAACATACATATGCTTTGCGTCGTTTGCCTCTGCGGATATGTGTCGCCACGTAAGCAGAATCATGACTGGTTGGACCTATAGGATAAAAATCTCTTTTTTCATAAATCCCATTACAAAACCGAAATTACCTTCTTATCAACCAACATTCAGCATTATATTCGCAATACTATTTCATTTAACTTAACATTCTTTTCAAAACATTAACAATGCAGTTCCTATGCTAAATTGCACTTCTTCAATGCACTTCTTATATAATGGAAGTTGAGCAACAGGTTGTAATAACACTCATCAAGTGTTTATTACGCAACTTAGAACAATTATTTACGTCCCACAGTTATAGTAATAATTTCATACTTACCAACCCCCACGCACAAATGCATTGTTATCATGAATAATTGCGCTGAAAAGCGTCAAAGGAAGCCAGGTAAAAGCACACATTAAGGACCACTACAAAAATTTTCTTTACCATGGATTGTCAGCTCTAGAAAGAAAAATACTTCAAGCCTCATAAAAATACTTTACCATCATGAACATATACTTAACAAGAAAGGAGCAAGTTCACGCACAGTTTGTGTTGCACAGGAAAAATAAAGGGAAATCTTGTGAACGACCGTTTTCCTGTCCTCGAAACACTGGCGTTGGCCTACGATGGGGTTTAAAATCAAGTGCGTAAAACAGAAAGAGCAGAATTAGAATGAAGCTGAAAAGAAATGAGGCTGTGCGTATGACAGCCACTATGCATTGAGTCCCCTGGTTAGCACTTTGCTGAAAAGAGGTGAATTAAAAGGCTTGGATGAGAGTCTTTTTGTCGTCTTTTGTCTATGGCTCTGTTTGTGACTATAGCTGAGCTCTGATAATGTGATTCATATTTTCAAGGTTTTTATCATCCTTGACAATATAAGAGGTGACCTTTTTCTTGCTTACCAAAAAAAAAAATCTGTCATACAATGTCTCCTGGCTATGCGTGGTTAAGCTTTTCTTGACTTTTTCAGGTCACCGAATGCTAATGGCAGCTAAATGAAAATTAAGTTTTTTGTTGTGCTGAAGTACTGTTATCTGAGGCTGAAAAGTATTTTTTATTTTCGAGTTAATTTATTTTAAGACAAAACATTCTTTTGATGTTCCCTAGAGATATTAATATTGTGAAAAGTGGTTCAGCGGTAAATATGCGGTACAGACGTGTATGTTTAGATTAGAAATACATAATGGTTTTCGAATTTAGCACTTCCCGTTTTGAAGCAAATTGGAATATATGTTTGTATCTTCTTAAGCCTAGTAAGGTATTCGACGAACGAAATACAGCGAAAACGTCTGTGCGGAATGGAGCGAAATAAAGTTCCACACTCCGACACCGGGGGCAGTATGAATTGCCAGTGATGACATTTAACAAGTGCATTACATTTGAATTCGGTACATATAAATTTGATTAACCGGCATCAAAAATAATATTATCGGTAAAACAAAAACTACTGTTGCAAGAATGCGCTGTCCACTCATCCATTTTCATCCATTTTCACCCATTTTCCAATAAAATATCCGCAAACTCGAATGAAATCATGAGCTGTCACATTTTCCGCATCAATTTAAGGTACCTGGGTCATTAAATGGGTGCGAAATTCAACTTATACATAGTGCAGCGCCATCTTAGAGCGAGTCACTGCGTTGTCTTCGAAGACAATTATACGTCTTCGAACGCATTACTGACGAGCGAAACTAAACGAAACGGAATTCCGCGCCACGCTAATTTTGTATGGGATTTGACACTTCGTTTCGTTTCGCGTCGAATACATTTCAGGGCTTTATTCCGAAATAACTTGATGTATATTTAACTTACATCACAAAAAATATAGACCGACAAGCACAACTTATTTACGTATATTTATGAACAAGCAAGAGGAAATAAATAAAGCTCTGCTTCATACAATCAGAGCTACAGTAGAATCTTGCAACGAGACATGTTACGACGAGTTTATTCCCGCATCCGACGTGTAGGTACTCCCGCTCTCATTTGTTTGCGCGATAGTGTTTGTTATAGTTTCATTTTACAGTTTATAGCGTTCAGCTGATAGGTTGTCATTTATTTTTGTTTATGTTTTGCGTTAGAAATCTATAATGTCTAAGCGAAAAAGAGTAGTGTTATCTCTTAAAGACAAAGTGAAGATAATTGAGAGTTTAAAAAATGGTGACTCTGGCAGAAAATTGGCGCAAATCTATGGTGTAGGAGCTTCTACGGTATCAGATATCAAAAAGAATTCTGATTCCATATTGAAATTCACCTGCACGCTTGAGAACGAAGATGGAAGCTCGGAACGTAAAGCCATGAAAAAGTCTCATAATGAAATTCTGGAGAACGCAGTTTTTACTTGGTTCTTACAAAGGAGAGCATGCGGGCAGCCCATATCTGGACCTCTTCTATGTGAAAAAGCATTGGATTTTAATCAAAAGCTTGGTGGTGATACTTGTTTCAAGGCGAGCTGTGGATCGTTAGCAAGATTTAAATCTAGACATGGAATTCGCGAATTAGAGATTCAAGGCGAGAAACTGTCTGCTAACGTTACCTCAGCCGACTCATTTGTAGACGAGCTAAAAGCATTTCTAGATGAAAAGGAATACGATTTAGATGTTGTACGGTCGAAACTGGTCTTAATTAGAAAGCTCATCCAAGCAGATCATTGGCATCGCGTCGTGAAAATGCAGCACCGGGGCACAAAGTGAGTAAGGACAGAGTTACGGTTATGGTTTGCGCAAACGCTAAAGGAACACATCGATTGCCACTGTTACTTATTGGCAAATCAAAAAATCCACGCTGTTTCAAAAATGTCAAAATCCCCTTGACTTACGCTAACCAACAAAAAGCATGGATGAGCACAATTATTTTTCTTACTTGATACGAAAATACATTTATTCCCGAGGTGAAGAAATTTCAAAAGGACGTGGGAAAAGAGAGCGATGTGTTATTTTTGTTAGATAATGCGCCAACTCACCCTTCCGGTGAAACACTAAGTCGAGAAAATGGGAAGTTTACAGTAAAGTTTTTGCCCCCTAACGTAACATCGATGTTGCAACCTATGGACCAAAGTGTCATTGAAACTTTAAAGCGTTTATACAGAAAGCAGCTGCTGCGTCGTCTTTTGTCAGCAGACAGCAAAGAAATAGAAACGATGTTGATTTTTTTTAAATAAATAAATTTAAAAGATAGTTGCTATATGCTGGTAGAAGCGTGGAACTCTGTGGAATCACAAACATTAAAAAGGGCATGGAATAAATTATTAAAGACTCCATCCAATTCTTCAATTGAACCGCACGACGATTTCAAAGAAATTACAGAAACAATGAAAATTCTTAGCATTGGTGAAGGGTGTGATGAAGAAAATATTAAGGAGTGGCTGAGCTGGGATAGTGAAGGCCCTGGATTCCAAATTTTAACTGATGAAGAAATCATTGACGATTTGAACAGTAACGAGAAAGAAGATGAAGAAGAGGCTGAAACTGACGATGAATGTCAAGTACCATCTCACGCAGAAGCTTTTGAAGCTTTAGATGCTGCTTTTAAATGGTTTGAACGACAGGACGAATCGGATCCCATACAGTTGCTACGATTGAAGCGCATCAGGGACCTGGCCGCAATGAAAAGATGTGATTCATTACGTCAAAGATTAATAACTAATTATTTCCAGCCAAAGTTTTAAATTACATAGGTATTATGTAATTTATTTATATCGTCTTGTATAACTAACGTATGTAGACCTTTTACATAATAAAAAAAACTATTGTTTGATTTGACTTTGAAATCGATTATCCGGATTTTCGATTATACGGAATACCCCTGGTTTTATTTGATTCGGATAATCGAGATTCTACTGTAAATACTTTGCATTGATGTACTTACTGTCTTTGTTCTATGTTATTCTCACAAACAAATTATGCGCCTGTAACACCTTCAAGTTGGTTTTAAAGCAGACAAAACAGTTAGATATTCCTAGATGCATTTAAAACTAGTACACTTTATAAATTTAAAAAAGTCGATTTTATGTTGTTGCATTTTTTGACTCAATATAACTTCAAAAATGACCCCCTGAAATAATTTTTCAAAATTTGAAACTTTAATATATATTTATGTCAGCCGTGAAGGGTCTCTTTAATTCTCCTTCTCTAAAATACCCTATACAAATTATATTTGCGGCTTTCTTACATGTGCTCAGTGGTTATTTAGACTTTTATATATCAACTGCCTGTTATTGAAAAATGCCTCCGAAAGATCAATATCGTAAAGGAAGTAAAAGTTCAAAAGTGAGAAAAAGCAGATCTGCTAGAAGATCTCGCAAATATCAAGGCAACCAACACGAATTGGAGCAAAATACTTTATTCACCAGTAAATCTGGAGGAATGGAAGTGCAGGGAATGACAGAAATTTTTAAAAATTCTATAAACCTACATAACGCCAAATATGCCTATTATATAAGCGATGGCGATTCGAAGACCTTTTCAAATAATTCAAATGCCAAACCATATAGAGATTTTGTAATTCAAAAACTTGTGTGCGTTTTGCTCGTTGGAAAACGAATGTTTCGGCATCTAAAAGAGGCAAAAAAAAACATTAACCGAACTGCGTAAGCTTAGGAGAACCGAAGAAAAAAAAGAAGAACAGGAAAAAATGGAAAAAGCAGAAAATAAATCGACGCCAACAAGAAGGCGTAAGAGAAGCAACCTAGAAAATGAACAGCCTGCGCCTCCAAAAAACGACAAATTTAACCGGTAAAATTATGAAAAAAATTTCGATCAAGATCAAGCTATGTAACGAAATCCGAATTTCCCTGTCGATACGAAAAATGAAATATGGGCCGGATTTTATCATTTAATTTCAACCGATGCTATACCGCGGCACGAGCATTGCAATCCAGAGTGGTGCAAATATCTAAAAGCGCAAGTAGATAACGTTCCTTATAAACATAAACTGGCTCTAAGTTCAGCGGTTCAGGAATACGTAAAACCTGTGTTCGAAAAGCTAATGGATGAAGAATTATTGATACGTTGCTTAGGAAAAAATACACAGAACAACAACGAGTGTTATAATAAAACACTGTGAGCAATTGTTCCTAAGCATACATTTGTTGGAAAGGATGTCGTCGAATTGGGGGTACAAATTTCACTGTCCATACTCAACGAAGGAAGAATGGCATTGTTGAAAATTAGGGAATTAATGGGCTGCACCATTGGATCAGCTTCTTATGAATATGCGCGGTCGAAGGACGCGGAAAGGAAGTGCATTTGAAACAAGGTTTTTTATAACGGCCAATCGAAACAAGGTTTTTTATAACGGCGGACAGATAATCTCCAGATTCACTGAACCGATTTTGAAAATCTTTAATGCTTTTTATTTCTTAGAGTATTTTACATCGTAATATACCAGAATATGACAAAAAAATCAATAACAAGTTTTTGGCGTTAAAAAATAAACCAGGAAAAAATGGTTCGATTTTTGACACTTTTTTTTAAAGCCGTGGTAAATTACCATGTGAGAGACCTTCGTTTTTAAAACCCTGTTGAAATTTTTTGTTTCAAACTTATCAATCAATAGATTATCTGTCCGCTGTGGAGTAACGATTCCTTCAGAGCATGATTTTCTTGAAAAATGTTCATATTTTTGCCTTCTAAATACTCAGGTCTTTACATGTCAATTGGAACTAAGGTCAAGTGACTTCGTCTCTGCATTGCACATGAGATGGATATTTGTCGAATTAATTTATTGTTTCGGTAAGAAGCGATTGATTACGTGCGCCCGCAGACTATCAGTGTCGTAAATCAGAGCTTCTTTAAAGGTGGAGTCGAGCGTAACATACTATTTGTTGATTTTTATTGTATCTCATATGTTTCAGTGGATCTAAACGTTTTTGTAGACTGAAATCTGCTGGTTTTTTGGTTTTTACGAAATAATCTCAACTAATAAAGGTTATTGATTTGTGATCATGGTTCCCTTCTTGTACATATATCGTCTCTAAAGCTTATCAAAGCAGAGAATAATTGATACGGGAAACTCGATCGTTTTGCGTAATAAGCCTCCGAAAGCAGAATCAAAGTGGAATTGAAATCAATCAAGTATGCACTGTGAGCTGGTGTCTGATGAGAATCAGTGCATACTTTTGAAACCCCTTAGTCAAAAAAAAAAAATCAATTTTCATCATCCCATAAAAACAATTCCACCACAACTAATATGTTACTGTAGCTTAAAGATGTAAAATATATTATCATCCAAGTCATCAGTATAATTCATAAATTGTTTTCATTGTGAGATCAGTCAGAACTATGTAACATGTATGTTAAGAATATAATGAAAATGGCAAATTTTCACAGATTTGAAAATCTTTCACTCACAGGAGATTACTTCATAGCATTTATGTATGTCAAAAGTTTCACTGTATTTCAAATCAAGTAATCCTCTAAACATTTCTTATTTGAGTCTATTAGGTTAGGTTTTTCGGTTTTCTCGGTTAAGTATACTCGGTTTTCCGATTAATGCTTTGAAACCTCAATTGAAATTAGATTTATTTCACGCGGTATGGCGCTATGGCAATAAAATCTAGTCAGCCGAGTTTTCGTTAGAGTCACTAAGCTGCATTGGCGAGCCAAATTTCGGGAATTGTATAGGGTAAATGTGACGCTAATGTAACAAGTCTTTCGTAACTTTGCGGAAAATGGTATGAGCTTCGAGTGACTTTTTTCTCAGTTGCTAATCTCAAATTTACGTGCATATAAAGTCAATGAGACCACCTGAATGACTATTTGAAGCATATTGTTGTTTGCATCTGACAAATGCAGAGGGTATTAGCTGTGTTTAATGACTCCGAAAAAAGCAGAGCATCTTGAGGCCAGTTAGAATAATAAAAAAAACTAAAGCAATAGAGCAATTGAGAGGCCAAAATCCTATGGAAAACTTTTCAATTTTCAAAGGTGATTGCTTGTCAGAAGTTCAAACTGTCACTTCACTATTAAAAAACTGTACTTCAGTCATAATTTTCGGTTGACAGTCGATTCTGTGAAAATTGGCAAGCAGCTGGTTGCTTGCCCGCAGTTGCTATACCAAAGAAGGCAGAGCAGATAATCATGCTTTAAATTGCTTTAGTTGAAACATAAATTCGAGGAACTACGGGCTAGTTAGAGCAAACGAATTGCTGATATATGTATCTCAATCTAGTTCAACCAAGAGTAGCTTACTAAAGACAGATTATATTTAAATAATATATACAATAGCTGCTTAGGCTTGTAACTTTCACCTTTCCAAAGGAATAGTTAGTTTCGTGCTTTTATGAGCTTCAGTACATGTAACTTTTCTATTCAGAAAGAACATTAAAGCAATCTTTCAAACAGTTATTTTCAGCTGAAAATCAATAAATTTCCCTACATTTGGTAAAATTTGCGGTGTTCCCAAGCGGTTCCCTATCTAAGTACTAACCGCGCCCAACACTGCTGACGAGAACCGGTTATTCCAGTGTGGTATAGTCTAAGTTAACTATCAGTCTAGCAAGTTTTGTACAACGAATAGACAAATTATAAAAGAAACAATCCAACATAATTTTCCTCACTGTGTTCAACCTTCTCGAAACAATTTCACGTTTTATAAAATTTATAAATAAGAGTTTTTCAAGTGCAAACTGTGTCTCAAAACCAGACTCAGCGCCTCCGTACCAGGCTCAGCGCACTTTCAAATCACTCACGTTTCATAGTCCAATTTTTGGCTTTATTTTGACTTTGAATACCAGAATTATTGATTCGAAAATATTTCATATTAATGAAAAATAATTCATATCAGGACTTTTTCTTGACTTCTCGGGTAAAAACTTTTTGGGCAAAAGTGACGGATAAACTGATAAATAACTTCAAACTAATCAGCTATGTGACTATTTGACAATCAGGACCACATTACAAGATATTGCCAGCAGATAAAGTTCAGTTAAATTCTGACAAAAGTTAGGAACGCCTTTTATCCGAAATTGAGTTAGGGAAATGACCTATGATATTAGAATTTTATCCCTACTTTCCATCTAATCATTCACGATCTTCACATCTCATCGCATTTCTAAATAAGGTTGCCTCTATAATCATTTAAATCTTTGATATTGAAAGATTAAGCAGTATGAAATACTGTTCTCCACTGAACTAACTAATGATCTTAACAAACCATACGGAAGAAACTTGTGAAAGACGAAATATCCAAAGAAACACCGACAAATTTCGTGGGCTTATTGATAATCTGGTTCAAATAGCTTCATCATTTTCTCTCTATCCATTGTCAAATGATGTATTGAAGGTTGCTTGAAATGCTCCAAAATAAACTAACGACTTTCGTGTCAATAGAGATTGACCAATTGTCGAACTAAATTTGGAGATATTTTCACTTATATTCCATTCCACCCAAAATGATTGTTGCCAAACTTTACAAACATAATTTTGATTTGAAATGGATTATATGGATTGAAGACTATTTGCAACATCGTAAACAATCAGTTAAAATTTCGGGAAAGCAAAGTAAAGTTTTAAACTTCGAATACGGAATTCTTCAAGGGACTGTACTAGGTCCTGTTCTTTTTCTCGTCTATGCAAATGATATCTTTGCGCAAAATATCAAAGGGCATTTAATATCTTTTGCAGATGATACAGATCATACACATACTGATATACACATAAGTATAAGGGCAAAAACTTTTTAATAACTTGCCATGGTTCATCAAGAGAGCTGATAATTTAGAAATGTACAAAAAAAACTGAGAGAATCATATTAAGGGAGTTAAACATAAATTCGCTCTCTCTCTCTTTCTCTCACACACACTATTCGTAATTTTTGGTTTA
This sequence comes from Nemotelus nigrinus, assembly GCA_947369275.1. Lineage (NCBI taxonomy): Eukaryota > Metazoa > Arthropoda > Insecta > Diptera > Stratiomyidae > Nemotelus > Nemotelus nigrinus. Next base: position 43,659,349 of record OX376374.1, read on the forward strand.
TGCTTGGTCTTGAAATAATAATATCCCCCATGTTTTAGCTAGCTGTGTGTTTTTTTATTGAAATTGCTTCTTTGCTAGCTTATTTCATATTTTTTTAAGCCAATAAATTCTTGGTTTTGTTCTATTATTACCACTTTTTACAAGGCTGTGCTTGCTTTTTTTTATTGTGCCTAATATAACGTAGACTGTCTTCCTTTTCGGTGTAATTTCTTTATTTTTAATAATTTTGCTATTTAAACTTTATGTATTATTTATGTGAGAATAATAATGAATTGTTCATAAATTTGTTCTGAACGCTGTTATTCAATTTAATTAATTTTTTTTCTAATATATATGGTATGAAATTTGATAGATTTTGTAATGAACTGGAATCATTTATTTTTTTGCTATTGTATAACTTAAAATGAAAAATTATCTACCACTCTTGACTCCTAATACAAGGTTCCTTACCTTAAAAGGAGGACTAGTGTAATAAAATTGAATTGTTATTCTCTAATATATTTTCATGATATGGAAATAGAGTACTATGTGAACAAAAAAAAATTCACTAGGATGATTGTCTCAAAAGTCGGCTACCAATTCGATTTGTAAATATCAGTGAAGACAGAACCAGATCTTTTTTCAAATCCTTTTGACTCGAAACGTAAAACCGACAACATTTCGAGCTAAGACGAAACCCTCATAAACCTTCGAAAACGCTCATAAACCAGGTAGACGCCAGGAATAAACCATTCCCACTCTCGTGCTTGCCATGGCTTGGCATGTGTGTGAGTGGAAATAAACAGGCGAGAATAGACGAGGTGACCATTTACACTCTTATGCTCGGACACATTTGCCATATCTCGGGGAGAGTGTAAATCCGGCATAAGGGGCATTTCACGTGAAGCGGACAACGAAAAAAAATCGAGGTTCTGGATTTCGTTTATATTGTGCATACTGGTACTTCTAGAAGATATGAATGTGGATGCACAAGTTTTTGTTTCTATGAGGTTTAGTTGCCGAGTTATGGGCTTCTGAATAATTGACGAAATTGATAAAAGGCTTTTTTGGAAGCGGATTCTGAGATTCAAAACAAACTCTAAAAAACATTAAACATAATGATTGGTATAGAAAATTAGCTGTTCTTTTTGATGTTGAAATTAGATTTGAAAAATATTTTTTTTTTCCTGTGTGGAACCGGAAGTAGACACTTTAACTCGTGATTTGAATAATTTGGACCAGGTTAATTTTGTTTATTTTTGTAACAAAATAAAGCTTAAAGTATACTTATTTTATCATAAAAGTTTTAGAATGGGATGGCCAGTAGTTTAGGAGGTAGGTGGATTTCAATACAAAAAAGTCGCATGGGGCGTGGTACCGGGAGCTTGATTATGATAGTTAGTGAGTGTGAAAGCAAAATATTTGTATTAAAACTATTATATATAACTTGTATCACTTACATATAGAATATAAAATATTAAAAAATGATAATGCTGATTTACTTAGTGAAAAAAACGGTACTTGTGTTTAGACAAATGAATTTATTTCACAATTTTTACAATTTTACTCTCGTTTCTTAAACTAGTTCTGTTTTTTAATAACTAGAGGTGTTTCTACGATCAATTTTTTCCAGCAGATTCGACTTAATTTATTTTCTGCTAATATTCTTGGAATTTTTCTTAGGTCTTTAGCCTTCCGATGAAACTTCAAATCGAATGGATTGAAACATCGATAGCCGAACGGAGACATAATACACATAATTAAGACTCTTTAACTTACCAACGAAAGTAATAGTCATTGCAAGCGTTGAACAGTATCTCGAAAAATAACGGAAAATTTGAATTGGCTTGGCGTCAATTATATTATATATGCGTCATATATTTTAATTCGGTTTTTATGGGAAAATAAAACCTTTTTCAAATAAGAGATGGCGCTACTAATCACATTTCAAATCAATTTTTGTTTTCGAGCCAACTAGCTGCCCTAAGCAAGCTCTCGGTACCACGCCCCATGCGACTTTTATGTATTAAAATTCACCTACCTTCTAAACTACTGGCCATCCCATTCTAAAACTTTTATGATAAAATAAGTATACTTTAAGCTTTATTTTGTTATAAAAATAAACAAAATTAACCTGGTCCAAATTATTCAAATCACTAGTTAAAGTGTCTACTTCCGGTTCCACACAGGAAAAAAAAATTATTTTTCAAATCTAATTTCAACATTAAAAAGAACAGCTAATTTTCTATACCAATCATTATGTTTAATGTTTTTTAGAGTTTGTTTTGAATCTCAGAATCCGCTTCCAAAAAAGCCTTTTATCAATTTCGTCAATTATTCAGAAGCCCATAACTCGGCAACTAAACCTCATAGAAACAAAAACTTGTGCATCCACATTCATATCTTCTAGAAGTACCAGTATGCACAATATAAACGAAATCCAGAACCTCGATTTTTTTTCGTTGTCCGCTTCACGTGAAATGCCCCATAAGCTAAACTGGCAACTTTGAGAGCTAGCCGCAATCACTCTACTCATTGATCAAAAGATGACTGGCTTAAAACATGGAAAAAATAGTGACAATTTTGACTGGACTTCTCTAATCACATTCATATTGAAGAAACCTAGCACAGGCACATTTAAGGACTAACTGGACAAGAGTGAAATACAAAACTAAGAATGGCTCTAAGGAAACCATAAAGCACCTTAAGTTTGCTATTTTTATTACTTTATAAATCTGAAAAATGCTAAACGTGAGACTTAGCAAATTATGCATTCAGTTTCAAATTAGATTTTAGGAGAAATTAAGCTAAAAATAAATAGTGAATTGAATTGATAAATTGATGTGTATTTACTTCCTCCTCTATTGATGATCCCGACGTGGCCTGAACACGTACCATTTTTTTGTGGGCTAAACTTCCCATCTTGCAACCCCTTCACTTCAGGATACAGGTATTTAACTTGGATCACAACGCAGCTCGCCCTGGTATTTGTGCTTAATGCAAGGTCATTTTACCAAAGTTCTTCTGGCCTTTGATGAAAAATTGGGCCCGACAAAAAATGCAAGATAAACAGATATTTGAGCGAACCTGTGTCGATCTTTTCTAGGGACTACGAACACTTTAAGGTCAATCACATCGATAAAGTTGGTCCCTTAAGCCATTCACAAAAACCGACGATGTTTATTGAACATCGTACCTAAAGAATCAATAACGGTAGTCCGCAACGTTATAGAGCTCATCACAGTAGCCATGAGACTTGGCAACTGTCGTTTTAATAGAGGCTGCCACGCCGCAATAGCAGCAAAACGCGACGCCGTTACAGCCCGCTACGCTTCAAGGGAACTAAACCACTATCGACACGGCGACCGCCGTATATATAACTCGAAACTCTCCAAAAAAAAACTAGATTTCTCCGCTATCAGTGTCTTGCTGGCACTTGAAGGTTTTGTTAGTTTTATCAATTGAAGTAAAAATCAAAAACGTCTGATTTTACAAACTATGCTCTCGGTTTTGATTTTGATTTTGACTAGAAATCAAGCTAAAAATAAAATAAAAACTCTAGCGCACCTGAACCGCTAGAAACACTAATGTTCGAAGAACAGTAGAAGAATCGTGCAGGTTTTGAGTGCATATTCCCCCACATTAGCTGCTTATTACGGCCAAACTGTTTCAAATGCCACGTTTTACTTTGGTCTCAAGAATGCATTATAACTCATATGGTAGAAGGTTTCAGATATTACCACTGGCATGAATTTCAACCTTTATGAGAGCGAAACACGGGTTAATTATATTCGTTATCAGTTGCTTGTTTCACAAAATTTTGAAAGCAGCATCTCGTATAACATCAATGAAGAAAATGCTGCGATCCGAAAAATTTGCAGAACTTTGGGAATTGAAACATCGGTTATTTATTTTCATTGCAAATGTTTCGGGCATGAATACTAACTGTTAGCATTTATTGATACAAAAGTAGCACAACCGACTCGTCCTGGCAACCTTTTGCCAGTATCAAAGCCAAGAATATATCACATCTGCTTCACGTTGTTATATTACATTCGAAGTTATAGGAGTATAAAGAAATTTAGGGTTACCTGCAGCGAGTTTTTTCAAATAATCGAAAGCTTAATATTTGCTGTTTATTGTCACTACAATATCATTACCAATCGAAAATTCTACGATAAAACCGCTTAATAAAGATATTGCAAACAAACACAAATCCAACAATAGCTGGCAACTTTATCGTGGCTTTTTAACCAAATTTGGCCTGAATAATGCTTATATAAGGTTCCATTAAGTGTATGAAATTCGTATTGATTCCATGACTGCACTGGAAGTTATAGGGCAAAAAGTTTTATTTTCCTGAGTGAATTTTCAAAACCAAAGATACAAAAATTACCATAGCTGGCAGCACTAATCGAATTTTTCAACCAAATTTCTATCAAACAGAGTTTAGAGTAAGGTTCAGCTACTGTGTCAATTTCATGAAAATCTGGTAACTTATTCACATTTCATAGGGCAAAAAGCAGTTTTTTTTCTTTGTAATTTTTCAAGATGGTACCACTGGCACAGAGTTGCCCACAATTCAAAATCGCTTCTATCAGACCTGGTTCTACTTAAGTCCAATGCATTCTGTAAATTTCAATGGTACCTGATTATTGGTTCGTGAATTCCCGTGAACAGAAATTTTTTGATGCTAAAAATATAGGTTAACTGGGAAAGGGTTACCGTTCTTGTCCGACATGAAATTTCCAAAGTTTTACTTTGAACGTGTAGATAAAGCATAAGATTTGTATACAGATTGGTTTTATTGTAAGAAACGGACATTTTTAGGATATTCGATGGTTTGAATGTTTTCACTTCCAAATTTTGATTTTTTCAAATTTAAGACACCAAAATTATCATAGCTGGCAGCTCCAACCGAATTTTTCAACCAAATTTCCACCAAACGTGGTTTAAAGTAAAGTCCAGCTATTGTGTGAAATTCGTCAAAATCGAACGATTCAATCAGAATTTATAGGGCTAAAAGCAGTTATCTTTTTTAGTGATTTTTCAAGATGGCACCACTGGCACAGAATCGCCCGCATTTCAAAATCACTTCTATCAGACCTGGTCCTATTTAAGACCAATACAGTCTGCAAATTTCAATTAATTCTGTTTATCGGATCGTGAGTTTCCGTGAACAGAAGTTTTTGATGCTAAAAATATAGGTAAATTGGGCAAGGGTTACCAGGCGTGTCCGTTATACCATATCAAATTTTTTTTTGGTCTATGTAAAAAAAGCACGAAATTTACATATGAGTGGCTTTTTTTTAAGAAACGGCATTTTTTCAAGAGAGACGATAATTTGGAGGTTTTCACTTTCAGTGCTTGCCCTAGCTTCAGGGTTGCCAGCACGCTCATCAAAAGCTACACAAATTTACAATTAAATAATATTAATATGTCCTGAAAATTTGGTAATGATTGAATAGCTTATCGCAATATAAAAATTTTCAATTTCTCGCGTTCTCTTTTTAGGCACCCAGCGCACACATGGGGTTAAAAAATTCCAAAACATTATCCGATTCACATGTAAAACACGTTCAAAATTTATTTTGTTAACTTTATTTTTGCAAAACTTATTTGTGTACGGAATAATAGGTATATTAAAAATATCATTAAAATGGCCGCCGGCGCCAAAGAGTTAAAGATTTTCAATTTTTGAGACCTGGCACTATTCTGCATATACACCAATGTGTCCTAAAAATTTCAGTTCAATCGGATGGCGCGTTCCTGAGATTTTTTCACTGAAATTTTTTGATGATATATATATATATATATATATATATATATATATATATATATATATATATATATATATATATATATATATATATATATATATATATATATATATATATATATATATATATATATATATATATATATATATATATATATATATATATATATATATATATATATATATATATATATAGAAATATGAATTTTTGGCCAAAGTGATTTTAATACTAATGTTCTTCTTCGAACATTAGTAAAAAAAATAGAAAGAGAAGAGGCCCCAGGATAGAACCTTGTCAAGCACCGTTTCTGGGCTCAAAAGGATGAAATATACTGGAATCATGTCAATCGTAACAAGATCAATCGCTGTACACTCTGAGAAATTACCGAAATCAATATATTAACATCTTAATATTGTTATAGTAACAGCATTGTCCCTAATACATAATTTTAACGGCTCAATATGTTATGTTAGGAAGTTACAATATTATATTTGCAGTTTAACATTATATATTAAGCTGCTAACTTTTTATGTTAAGAACATCGGTAAATATATATGTTTTAACATTTTAACATAAATATATTACTATGCCAATATAAATGTATTAACCAAGGGTGGTGAAATTGTTGGTCATAGAACAAAGTCCATTGCTTGTATTGTTAGTTAGGACGTTAATATTAAATACGGCAATAGCACACTGGCATAACCTAATCTTGTCCTATCATCGAAGTTAAGCAGTGTTGGGCACGGTTAGTACTTAGATGGGGGACCTCTTGGGACTATGGAAAAATCGTGTCGACGGCGTGTTAATATTAATTATTAGTATGCCAATATACTATTGTAAGACGTTAATATAACTTATTGCCATGTTACTATAATATATTGGCATGTTAATATTAATTATTGGTATACCAATAGTATTGTAAGATGCTAATATAACTTATTGCCATTTTACTATTTAATATTGGCCTACTAATATAATATTGTAACAGACAAATTTACCACACGCATGTCAATATGTAAAATTTTAAGAATGCTAAGTGCTGGCAGTATAATGTTATTGCTAGGTTAATATAATAATGTTAAGAAATGTTTTTAATATTAGGTGCGCAACTAAGTTCTCGCTGTTTTTTCGATAAAAATGTAACTTTATTATAAAAAAACTCTTATATCTGAATCATTCAAAGTATTGCCCATCGCTAGACACAACTTTTTCCCATCTTTCTGGCAGAGCTCGAATACCTTGACGCCAGAAGTGTTCGTCTTTTGAGGCTATCCACGAATCAAGCCATTTTCTGATGTCTTCATATGAGTTGAACTGCTGATCAGCCAGGCCATGTGCCATCGAACGGAACAAGTAAAAATCGGACCGCGCAATATCTGGGAAATATGGCGGGTGGGGTAGGACTTGCCATTTGAGCGTGCCCAAGTAGGTTTTAACAGGCTTGGCAACGTGAGGCCGAGCGTTGTCATGCAGTAAAATCACTTTTTCGTGCCTCTGCTCGTATTGTGGCCGTTTTTCGCGCAGTGCTCGGCTCAATCGCATCAATTGAGTTCGATACCATTCTCCAGTGATGGTTTCGCTCGGTTTCAACAGCTCATAATAAATAACACCGACCTGGTCCCACCAAATGCAGAGCATAACCTTCGCAGCGTGAATATTCGGCCGAGCCGACGACGTAGAAGCATGACCGGATAGTCCCCAAGATTTTCTCCTCTTTGGATTCCTGTAATGCATCCATTTTTCATCACCTGTCAAGATGCGATGAAGAAAACCCTTCCTTTCTTGCCGCTGGAGCAGTTGTTGACAGGCGAAAAAACGACGCTCAACGTCTCTTGGCTTCAACTCATAAGGAACCCAAGTTCCTTGCTTCTGAATCATCCCCAACGCATGCAATCGCTTGGAAACGGCTTGACGGGTAACTCCTAATTCTGAAGCAAGCTCTTCTTGAGTTTGGCACGAATCCTCTTCGAGCAAGGCCTCCAATTTAGCGTCTTCGAAGGTTTTGGGCCTTCCTTCACGAGGACGGTCGTCAACATCAAAATCACCGTCTTTGAAGCGACGAAACCAATCACGGTATGTTGTTTCGCTCAGAGCAGCATTTCCGTACACTTTTTGGAGCTCTCGATGCGCTTGAGCTGCCGTTTTTTTCGAATGGAAGAAGAAAATCAACACTTCCCGCAAATGACGATTGTTTGGCACAAAATTAGACATTTTTACTTAACCAGAAGTATATAATGCGAAAACGAAATCACTCATGTGTCGCAGCAGTTTGTTTACCATATGTCTAAGCTTGGTTCGTGACGTTTTGGATATGTCCAAATCGACCAACTCTTACTGCTAGAGCCATCTACTGACAAACAGCGAGAACTTAGTTGCGCACCTAATATAAAAATATTAGCTGCAAAACATATTAAGGGTAGAACAATGATTTTTCAGCGTGTATGTACAGCGTGATATTCGAGTTGAGCCACCATAGCTTTAGTGACAAAATTCGTAAAGTATACGAGATTTGTTGATGTTGGAAGACCCAGGAGGTAATCGTGTTGCCCCATTACAATGAGATTTTCATACTGATTTATGGTAACAGCTCTTAGGTATCTTTCAAGGATTTTGGAAAAGGATGCAGAAGTCGATATGAGATCATTTTTTGGTGATATCATCTGATAATAGAATCACATGAATAATGTTTTCTTTCTAGAACGCTAGGAATCGGCAGTCCTAGAGGTTTTTATTGATAGTAGTCAAAGGAAGAATATACAAAGTGCTCGTCATTCTCAAAAATAAAGTTGAAAGCGACGGGCTGCCTATGCTGAAAACGACTGCCTATGCAAAATGATAGGCTACATATAATGGACCATAATGCACAAAGAAAATTGCATTATATTTAATGGCAAATGAATAAAAAAAAAAAATCTATGATTTTCCGATTCAAAAACATCCGAGAATTAAGACAGACTTTAATATGCACCGATCGATATAAATCTGGTGAACGGTTTCTTTTTTAATTCATTTCGAATATTTTGCATTGTTTTCGGAAACTTTACCTCAGCCGGAAGTTCAGGTTTATGCAATATAGTCTTATTTTATATATTTAACAGATAATTTATTTCAATGATCTGGTAGATTTTGATAGGAAATATATGTTTGATTTCTACACATTCTGAAATTATTTTTTTCAGAATTATAATATGATTCCACTTTTCCCCTTTTTTCTTGAACGCGGTGCTTCCGTTCGAAATTCCGATAGATATTTATTGAAATATCCTATGCACTTAAATAACAATCAATTTTAGTGAATCGCAAACATATTGTATACAACTCGATGCATCTTAAGAACACTTGAATTTCGTCATAGTGTGATTAAACCTTTCGAAATCGCTCGTCAGGCCAAAATTTGCTAATGCATTCTTACAAATAAGCAGGATTTTAGGTGAAGCTGCAAGTGAACATCGGATAGCAATATGTTCGACAAACGCACAGTTTGAATACAACGGTATTCAAACATCTAACATGCAACTGTCCCCATAATTCAATCGAGGTTCGATCGTAGGTATCACATCCTCCCGGCAAATTATTGCCTAGGCGGTCGACTCAATCTTCAGCTTGATAATGCTCTTCCACAAGAACCGCACCATATTTTATAGAACCCACTAAAGCCGCAATCGTCGGTCGGCTAGACTATAGATGGAACTGGATCATATCGAATTCTCTATAATCCGAGAACAATTAATCATGGTAAGATATATGAAAATTATGTACACATGTGTATGTACGAGCATACTGACTTCAGATTGCCATGGTCGATGAGTGATTATAGAGATTGATGAGGTAGGTGAAAGTGGGTGGTGAAGATGCACACTGCATTTGAGATGATGACTGCGGTGTCGGTTTCGTCAGGAGTCCTACGGAACTTATGTGGCTAAATATATTATTGGCTTGACTAAAAGAAAACAAAACCCAGATGAAAAGAAATTCGCTTAATTTAGGAGCCGTAAACTGTTCATATCTTATTGTAATGATAAGGTCAATATTGATACGTGTGACTCATTCTGGATCAAACATGTACAATTTACTTTTTCCCAATGAATTCAAAAACTAATTTTGTAACTTTCTTATACTAATAAGTTAAATGAAGCTAAAATTATTTTCGTGATAAAAACAGCTAAGGCAATCGCTTCGGTATTGAATTAAATCCTCCTCTTACTGATATATAATTGTATTTGTCTTTTCATCTTGATTGAAAGACTTTTTTTTAGTTTTAAGTATAAATATCAAAGAAACAATGCTACCACAATCGATATTTTCCAAATTCTTCCTCTCACAGAAACGGTAACCCCTCACCAGAGCAACTATTTTCTAGCCCCTAAATCTGTGGTCGCAAGAACTCATAACTGGAAAATTCACAGAATGTAGTGGTCTTGTGTAAGACCGAGCCTGATATAAATCAAACAAAAAACAAAATGTGGTGCCATTTTGTAAAATCAACCAGCAATATGTATGCCTTATGCTCTATAACTTTTGATGCTGACATTGAACCAACTCCAAACCAAGTCACTAGCCCTTACGTGACCTAAGCTTGATAAATTTTTGGTTGCGAAATTAGGGTAAGACTTCTAGACACTGTAATTTTTGTCATTTGAATTTAAATAAATACTATCATTTAATTTTCAAATGATAATCGTTTTGTCATGAAAATATCTAAAATGTTGACACTTTTGTAACTTTGAAACTATTCCCTTTACAACTTTCAACGTAGTCATCAGATCAAGACAAAATTCAGAGGGTGAAATTGCCGTAACATTAAGTAATGTGTTGTGTCCTTTCAGCTGTGGTGTTAGCAAAGACTTGCAACCCAAGGTGTTTTCGTCATTTTTATCCCAACACTATTTCAAAACTGATGCAAAAAATGCGGAACAAACAAGAAAAAAATAATCGATATCTCTCCCTGGTGTTTTTCACCAGCGATGTATAATGCCGCATTTAAACATAGGGACGAACGTCTCGTGAAGGCATCCGGGAAAACATTCGACAAGACTCAGTAAGACATAAGGTGAATTGTTTACTTAGGATATTGCACCATGCACCTTTCGACAGCTGTGACTGTGAGCTGTTTTGTTCAGTTCAGTGAACGATGGCTGAGATACAAGTTGTGGATATTGCAACTGCCTGGTATGCGTTGAGTTATTTCAATCTGTGCCACGCAAGGACATGTTTGAAGTCCCGGCGGAAAATTCGAAAATGTAAATGAGCATTCACTACCCTCTCGAATCCCTTTGATTCGACACATAAAATCGACTTCGCTTCCAGCGGCTTCGAGCTAGGACGAGACGATCATAAGCACTCAGGCACAGCAATAAAAAGATCATTATTCCTTTATAAAATAAACAAGAGCCGACGAACAAGCGATTTACACACGCGTGCTTGCCATGAAAAACACAGCCGAGAATAGACAAGGAGACCATTTACACACTCACCTCGTCAACATTTGCCATTCCTCGGCGAGAGTGTAAACGCGGCATACGACGTAGAGCCACCTTTTTCTCCAGTTTTCTTCCCGAGAAGCGTCTTTTTTAAAATCCATCGCCATCACCAAGATATTTATATTTTAAATAGTACACAAACATCCTCCTAATACAAAGATAACAATAATATATTAATATGATAATATTGTAAATTCAATAAATTAACTGTTTATCGCATTAAACCACAAATAAAGCGAAATTGCATAACGTTTAGCTTTGAGAGCATGCATTCCGAAATAAAATGCATGATATACACAGCTGAAATATTGTAAGTTTTGCGAAATTCATTATCTGATCCAATTCGTGCCTGATGCGGAGTGAACCGAAATTTTCTAAGCTCACATGCATGCAAAGCATTTTACAAATGTGCTCGGGTGACAATAAAGTTCACAAAGTGCATGCTAGTATTCTCAATACTTTTGCCACAAACTATATTTTCCCATGGAGACACCGACTGTGTGATTTCGAAACGACAAAGCAATGAAAATGCAAATGCAGATGTAAATTCAGTTCAGAATATTAGATCGCTTAGCTTAGAATCCGAAAAAAGGAGCGAAGTGAATCGAACGGAATCGTGGTAGTACTAACGTCGAAACCGCATACGTAGAGGAACAGGCGAACGAATCATGCCAAAGTAAATATTTGCTGGAAGCGCATAAATTATGTTGGCGTAATGAGGATTTTACCTCGAGGCTCAGGAGATTGCCATACCAGCCATCCCGTTGACGAAGCCAAAGTCTGTTGCCTGTGCCTTGCACATGATTTGTTGCTATTATTTGCTCTTGTATGCGAGTGTTTAGTTTCGTTGAATGATTTATCGACAAAGCGTTGAGAGCAAATGCACGCGACCATACACGCCTTGCAGTAAGGCAATGTTGATATGCAACGCGAAGATGCAGACGGTACACATATCTATACGAGACTAGTGGTGGAGAAAACTACGTTAGATTAAATGCCGTTATTTCCAATTAGAATAAGGTTGAGCGTATTATTGTTAGACTGTGCCTTTTATAGCCCTTTGAAATGATACAAATAATCTATTATGCTATTTTGAAGGATTTTGCGGTGTTCCAATTGAGTAATCAAATAAATGACTGAGATATACATAGATTAGCTCATCTCAAGTTTAATTCAAGTGAAGGTTTTTCAATGCAATTATATTATTTAAAGATGAGAAGCATAATTTAAAAAGCTCAGAAGTCGTATTTTTGGTAACTATTGGTTTACCGCGAATATTTTTTCAAAGTTTTCTATGCAATATTCATGCAGGCTAATATCTCACTAGATGTAGGAAAGCAATTATCGAAAAATAATCTGCTTATATAGAGTGACTGATTGAAAACACTACCAAAAAATGTAATAGCTTTTTTCCCATTTTTTCGGTTCCATTTTTTCAATCGGATCAACGTTTTATTTTATACATTCGTCTTTGAATTTTGGTGATTGCGATATTTGCGAATTTTGGTGATTGCGATAATGAAACAAGAATTTGGTGCTATCACGCATTGGAAGCTGTGAATTGCTTCGAAAGAGAATTTAAGCGCACGTTTGGCGAAACTCCTCCGAGCAGAAAAACTATAATGAGGCTCGTAGACAATTTTGCTAAGCATGCGACAATCATAAGGATACTTTATTACCATCGAGATCCCTCAGTTCAAACGAAGAAAACTATTGCTGTTGTAGCTGCTGCCATGCAATTCAATCCTAAAATTTCGGAAAAAAAAACATTTTATGCTCAAATGGGTATCAGCAGACAGTTATTGCAGATAGATCTCTATAAAGATTTACAATTTCTATCTATCTATATATATAAAACAAAGTCCGGTTAGTTACACCATTTATAACTTAAGAACGGCTGGACCAATTTTAATGATCTTTGATTGTTTGGATTTGTCTCTGCTCCGAACAGCAGAACAACGATTAAAACATCGGAAAAAAACATATTTCAGTAATGTTCATAGGTCAATGATGGACTTTTGAGAAAACAGCTTTCCAATGTTACATCTGCATTGCTAAGAATGTTTGCTTTATGCTAGCTACTAGAATGCATTAGAGCGACTCCGTTAGGTATGGCCTGACTTTGTGCTTCACAAACACAAGAGCAAAGAGAGACAGAGCGTCAAACGGCTCAATTGGCAATAAAAAATCGTCGAGCTTATCGTACAGGTCTACAACATGATATGTCGCGCAAGAAGAAATACTTTTTTATGTTACAAGGTGCTTCAATGAAGATAATCGACCCGAGTGCTATCCATCCAGCAAATAGTTTAACAGAAAGTAGTGCGACAATGCTGCGTGAATCAATTCAATTCCTTTCAATAAAGCGCCTTGCTGCCAAGTGAATAACATTCATATCAATGTAATTGAAGTACTAGAAGACAAGAAACAAACTTGCACTAAGCAGATTCGATTGCCATTATTAAAGGATTTTTTTCAGTATATTTGTAAAACTCAGCTTCACTCAAAACTCACAATAACAGCATTGTGTTATATGTTAGGGAGAATGGTAGAATTATTGGGGAGATTGCTTGTTACTCCTAGAGCTTATTTTGCAATTCCATACATATACTTCCAATTTTTATAACAGGCACTAGCATTCTAATATCAATACTTTTCTAAAAAAAAAAATATTATTCAAACTATTTAGATTGGTCAAATATGCGTTTTTGGTACTATGAAATATAAATGAATGCTTGTTAAATAAACAGAATTAAAGTCAAACAAAATTCACTTGAACAATACTAAAATAAAGCGCCCAATGTGGGTCCACACTGCGCATTAACTTAAATGTTCAACAGCCAAACTTAGTGAGCATCTCACTAAAATCAGTGCTTTTATAACATTACCATTGATGAAAATCTTTTCATTTTGCATACTTAGTGATCATCCAAACCATTACTCCACATCATTATACATATATTCTACTCCATTTATCTGCACAGAAATTCAGAATTTGACGGTGCAGACTATAGGATTCTCTAGACCAACAGGCGTTGAAACTTGAGCAGAAGTTTGATAAACAAGCTGTGCTTGTTAACAAATCAATTAAACAGCAGGCTGTATAAGTGAATACCAATTTAAATGCGAATAAGAGCAAAAGTGAACGATTCAAACACAAGTTCAACAATAACTAAACAATTAAACTGAAGAAAATTGAAGAACGAACCAATCTGCTGAGAAGTTCTTGAGTATCTGAATTCTTCAAACTATTCCAGTCGATGTTACTCCAACTATCCAAGTTTGATGGTCAGTTAGTATATGAATCATGGTGAAGATCACAGGAAGAAGGTTCATTATTTGCAGCTTAGAACACTTGCAAAGAAGCCAGAGAACCCGTGCAGTAGCTGGCTTAAAGCATCGAGCAATTAGCACTTTGTCTTTACTCTATGCTCAGTCGAAAACAGTGGTGAAAGATGAAAGATCTAAAAGAAGCACTTCATTTGGCTGACAAATCAGCGCTGAAAGACTCTTAGGTTCTTTTCACTTTCAGTGTGCAGCCACTAAATCTCCAGCCACTATTGGAGTATAGAGCTGTGGGCTACATACTGTCTGTGGCTCTGAATGTAAGCTCTCATTTTGTTCTACGAGCGTGTGTCAATAAGTTCGCGGAATGAGTGGGTGAGTCATTAGTGACGGTAAATAAATGAAACGCAATGAGTTTAGTGACTCATTATAAAAATCAAGCTTTGTTTTAATCGAGCCTTGGGTTTTTGAATTATCGTCGACCAAGTAGCTCAATCTGGAAGTTTCTCACCATATAAGGAAAGTCGGGTCAAATCCTAATGGAAGAAATGTTATCCGTTTACGGCGACTCTTGTCTAGGTAAAACCATGATTTGCAAGTGGCACAGTAAAGAAGGTACTCACTAAAGAAGGTACAACGACCCATGACCAAGACGACCAATCGAAATGATCAATCCGGAAATTGTTCAAAAAGTCAAAGAAGTGGTATTGGAAGACGCTAGACTAAAGAAAAAGCAGTTCACAAAAATAATTCAACAAATCGGTGCATTGCGGTAAATTTCCTCATTTCTGGAAGTCTTCCCATCTTACACCGATTCTTAAAAGTGGCGACAAACGATCGGTTGAGAATTATAGAGGCATCGCCATTTTGTCTGCTATACCAAAGCTGTTTGAAAAAATAGTTTGTGAAAAACTTACAATTGTTGTTGATCCTCTTCTAAACGAGCAACAACATGGCTTCAGAAAAGATAGATCCACTTCTACCAATCTTATCATAATGATTTCAAATGTGCTTTGCGATATGGAAAAAAGACGTCAGGTTGATATTATATACACTAGCAAGGGTTTTGACCGTGTCGAGCATGATGTTGTGAAATTTAAGCTGAGAAAATGTGGCATCTCAGGAAATTGAACATATTATGTAAAATTCCAAGGTTTTATCTCCAAAAAAAATACTGTTTCCTCTGGGGTACCACAAAGCAGACACCTAGGGCCGCTCCTGTTTAATATTTTTATTTCGGATCTATCGGAGGTGCTATCAGACATTTCACATCTTTTTATGCTATTCAATCGGAATCTGATTCAAAATTTCTTCAGTTAAAACTCTTATTGCTTAAGCAATGGTGTGCACGAAATAAGCATTTTCTTAGTATTGACAAATGCCATTCCATAAGCTTTTCCCGTAAAACCTTTACAGTAAATTTTGATTACCGCCTGAATAATCAGCTGTTAAAGAATGTAGATAGTGTTATAGATCTCGGTGTCATTCTGTGATAAGAAGCTTCGCTTTAATCTTAAATACGACAAAATACTTGCAAAAGCCAGCAAGTAGCTGGGATTTATAAAGAGGCGCGCAAAAGAATTTAAGAACATATGGGTCACAAAAACTCTGTATATATCTTTAGTTCGCCCTTTACTCGAATATGGGTGCATCGTCTGGAATCCTACTTTCAATATTCATAGTGATAGATTGGAATCTATTCAAAGGTAGTTTGTTCTTTTTGTTCTGAGAGATCTTTACCGTCCACATGATTTTGAAAGCCTTGCATCTTATAGCTACAGGTTAAGTCTTTTAAATGTGAAAACACTTTCTTCAAGCAGAACGTTATTGTGCTCATGTGTTATTTTTGATGTGATTAGGGGCTTGATTAACGTTTAATGAATTTGCAATAAAATAACGGTCAATAATACTGTAAGACGGACTAGGCACACACACATCTCCTCAATGAACACCAGCACCACACAGTTTATGGCGACAGAGAACAAATAAATAGATGTTCTAAAATATTCAACCGATTTTCCCACTACTATTCCCTGTCTATCTTTAAAGTCAGGTTCAAAAGCGCTTTAATTATAGCGCTGAATTCCTAATGAAAACCTTATTTCCTTTCCTTGGAATTGCCGCCTCAAATTGACAACCAGACAAAAGTGATTTTGTGATTTTATTTTAGTTTAGCTTGAGAAAAATGTAAAAATGTAAATTGTTAATTTTGTTATGCATACACCTTGTTTGGTTTGAAATAAACAAATAAATAAATAAATAAAATATCAGATGCAACCATTTGAAATATATTTCACGATCATCTTGACGTGACTGAAGCCAGCGCAAGGTGAATGCTCACGCCGCCTCAAAAACAACAGTGCGTGGAGTACTGTCACGCGTTTTTGGACCTCTGTTATGAAAAGGGGGATGGAGTAACGAGTCAAATAGTTCCTATAGACAAGACTTACATTCACTATTATAAGCTTGAGTCCAAACAAAACTCTATGCAATTGTACATAAAAAGTTCAAGTTGTTACAATCTACGGGAAAAGTTCAAGTTGTTACAATCTACGTGCATCTTTTTGGTCTCAGAAGGGATCCTGTAGATCAACTGTAACAACATGGGTATCTCAATAGTTGAAAAATACTACACTTTAGTTCTAGATTGGTAAAAAGAAATAACCAATGAAAAAAGAAGAGGAAAACTAACCAAAGGTTTTCTCTTTCTGCACGACAACGCGCTTTTATTTTAAACCGAAGGTATAAAAAAAACTAATTGAAATATCCAAAAATTGCGTTAGAGTAGAAGGCAAATATATTGTTAAAGAAAATAAATTTACATTTTTATTTGCAGTTCTTACCACCCATTCCGCGTGTGTTCCAGCAGCAGTTGAAGATTCAGTGGCCGGACACCAAGTATATCGTTTGAAATGAGCCTTTGTCTTATAGACAAACAGATGTTGAAACTGCGGCAATGATGGTCATTTGAATCGAGACTGCAACAAGAAGTATGAGACCAGGTACTGCCAGTGATGCACAGCGCGACGGAACCAAGATGATGAGAAAAGGCAGTTAAAAGAAACCATTTCTTTTTGACCTCAGAAAGAACCAAATTCGGAAGCTAGATTGTAATCCGCAGAGATGACGGCCGTAAAACAATCACCATTTCTAGGCTAAATTTTGGTGTCTTTTATTGTAAGAGTATACAAATTTTTCATTAAATAGTAAAGTCGAATATTTTACTTCCAAAAAGTCCAAATCACAAATACATTATTTCAAATGAATATAATTGCAAACATTTAAAGCTCAACAGTAATTTTAAATTTCTAATGTATGCAAAATAAATAGATTTGAAATTGAAAATTATTCTCGAGTTTTAATTGCTTGAATGAAGTATTGTTTACAAACCATTAATTTGAAATGTTGATGATGAGTTTGGTAACTGCTTTATAACACAGTTTCCGGAGAAAAATAACATCACAGCAGTTTCATACTAGAAATATATACAAACGAAAACATCTGATAAAATGAATGGCTTGCGGGCATTTCATATTGTCTTGTGGTTGTGATATCTTACGGTGGAAAAATATTTTAAATTAATTTTCATTTCAAGAGAAGTATCCTGGCAAACATTGAAATAAAAGCTGTCCTGCGTTTCATATTTTTCGAAAATCATTTCACTTAAGGTAAGTTACGCTGAAATGTAAAAAAAAACTCCGAATGTCCACTCTTCTACCGACAGAACCAACATTCTTTTAACGACCACAAAACGTCCATGGCCTGGTTAAAAGACAATGTGAATGTTCGCTTTTCGTGAATTTTTGGGCATCGTAGAAAGAACTTATCCTTGTAGAGGACGATGAACGAAATAATAAATCAAATCGATGGTTTCAATTTTCATCTTCAGTGAACAATCACAATAGCCTGAAGCTTTCAAGAAGACATGCTTCACAGTAGAACAATACGAAAGGAACCATCAGGATAATAATACGGCACATATCCATCTGGGAACATATACATAAGTATGTAAGAATACTCGTTGCTACCTTCAAAGATTTTTCGCTTGAAGCGAGTCAACCGCTTCGCAATGGAAGGAATACAGGAAAAGTCGTCTGTTTTTAACATTACTCATATATTTTGAAGAAAAATTCTACCAGTACTTTTTGTGCCAGCGGGATAATAACTGTATGTTAGAAGTAAACTGATGGGAGGAATTAAATGGATGAGATAATGTTACTTGCGGTGGGTGTATGAAAATAATGGCATGGGGATTTTTTGTGTTGTTTCAAAGACCCCCAAAATACAATAGTATTTTTTGATATGTAACATTTATAGCATACTTATTGAGAGCAGTTTGATAAAGTCTTGAGAACGATTATCATCGGGATACTTGCCATAATTGTCAATTGAAAATTCAAATAGGATTTAATATTGAAGCACACCATGGCTGTTTCTTAAAGTGTTGTTTTGAATAGCACATTTTGAAACTCTGAAAATGTTGATTTTCATTCATTGAAAGTTGATTTTCAGGTACTATTTTCAAATCAATTTGGTTTCTAGTTCTAAATAAGCTTTGCAATTTCAATTTTCACACACAGCATTTATTCTGTCAGCAATTATTCTTCAATTTTTAAAGCAGTTTAATTCCATAACAAAAAAAACCTGACTTCATAATGCATAGATAATTAAGGGGACCACGACACATTCAAGTACTACCACAACTGACATGAATATGCCCACACAGCAATCCTGCACACTCCAGGCTATTGTGATTCCGTTGAACATTGTCACGCAAGATAATTTTCGTCCTGGTTCCTTTTATCGTCGGTTTATTGCCCGGCCGGATCTCGGTATGGACAGGATGGCTTTTAAGGGATTCTGATGGATTCCAAATGAGATGCCGCGAACAATACATGTTGATCTGGCAGCCGGCAAATTGAATTCTTCGCAAACAATTATCTACGACATTTGCATGGAAGAAATGGAAAACGTTCTGGGTTTTAAAGTCTGTTTAACGCAGTCGAGAGATTTATGTGACGTTGCACAGAAGTTTTCAGTATTCTTTGGTAAATTTGAAGAAATTGCATGACGAAGGAAACATGAATTTCGTGGTTGCAGTGCTTGTTAAAGATAAATGCTTGCGTTTGAAACTCGTATGCATTAAATGTTTCCAAAAGACACTTTTTGGTTGTCGAGTTATTATAGACGCGTATAAGCTAATTGCCCTTTACGGGTTAATTGGACCATATAGATTAAAGGTTAAACTAAATGAATTAAATTTTGTAAAATATATTAAATAAATAACACATATTTCAAATAAATAAATAGAAAATATTTCGAAATTACAGCATTTTTGATTTCTGCAATCATTTTCAAAGGCTTAATTGTCTTATTTTGTTTTTCATGTTACAAAATAGTTTGAAAACCAGCTTCAAACAATTAAATTTAAACTTTAAAGAATCGAAAACCAAAAAATATACTTTTCATGGAAGGATGCTTAGACATTATTTACATCAAGATATTTTGTGAACGGTTCTCGGAGGTCAACCTAAAATTTCAGTGACTATTTCTCGTGATTGCGTCATTCGATCGAACTGAACGTTTTTTTCAAATACGCCCAGGCTAAATCCTTGTTACCTTTAACTCTTTAGTGTCAGTGGGCATTTTAGTAATATTTAATTATCCTTATAATTCTATCAATAAATGGCTTTCAGAAGAAGAAAAACACGTTTATTAAATGGATCCTGCTCGTATTTTCAACAGGGATAGGATAACCCTATGAGTGCGCTACGTATCTAAAACAGAAATTACAGGATTATTAAAAGTGTTTTTATTACAGTAAACGTACTATACCAAATTTCTAATAGCATCACACACGAAGCATTATAATAGTACCGCTCACCTTGTGGAAAGTATGGCCAGATTTAAGAAACTAAACCTTTAAATATAAGTTGGAAACCTTTCAACATCGTGTGGATAATAGATATCTCTCAAGGCAAAAGCCCGAACTGCTTGTGGACAGACTCCAGTTTATTGGCATGCACATCGAGAATAGGATTCCAGACGATGCAAGCGAATTCGAGTAATAAGTGAACTAAGGACATAAACAGCGACCTTGTAATCCATATGCTCTTGAATTTTTTCGCACGTCTTTTAATGATTCTTGGCTGCTTGCTACCGCTTGCAAGACCTCTGTCATACTGAAAATTAAAAAGCAGCTTATTATACTGGACTACACTGAGATCTATAACACTATCATCATATTTCAGGAGCTGATTATTCAGGTGGTAATTAAAATAAAAGTAGAAGTCTTGCGAGAAAAACTTATCACATGGCATTTTTAAACATTAAGAGAAATTTTATTTTGCTCACACCATTACACAAGAGATAAAAGTTTCAGCTGAAGAAACTTTCATCAGATTTCAATTGAATAGTGTTATTTTCAGGACATCCGCACATGCGAAATGTCGGATAACACTTCCGAGACATCCGAAACAAAAATATTTAACAGAAGCGGCCTTAGATGGCTGCCTTGAGGTACCCCAGAAGAGATGGTAATTTCTGTTTGGAAAAAATGTCTTGGAATTTAACATGTCGCTTGCGTTAGATTTCGAAGTTTTTGAAATTCCAATTTTTTGGAGCTTTTGCTTCAAAATGTCGTTGTTGACGCGGTTAAAAGCTTGGCGCGGTTAAATGCCTTTTTTCAATTTTTCAAAGCATATTCGAGACTATCATCACTAGGATGGAGGTATTGGACCGATCTTTTCTGAAGCCATGCTGTTGCTCGTTTAAAAGAGGGTCATAATGGTGATGAATATAGTTTTCAACTGAGCATTTGTCACCGTTTTTAAGAACTGGCCTGAATGGGCTGATTTCCAGCACCGCATGACAACGATTTATTAAATTTTTTTAATATAGTCGAAGTTTTCCGTGGTACCGAGTAAAAATAATGTTAAGGGAATCAAACCCGATTGGTAGACCCTCTTGTTGGATCATAATTTTCAAATGGGTTTTAGTTTTACCCTCAAAACATGGCATGGCATGGCGGGCATTGTACATGTAAGCGAGAAAAAAACGAATCTTGTCGTATATTTTAGTATCTCTTAGCCGAGAGAGAATATACCCTTTGTAGATCCGCACTTGATGTGTTAGTGGCTTTTACATGATGTGGCACTAACGGATTAAAATATATAAATGATGTATACATCCATATTGTGTCTAGAATAAAGTATTGTAAAGCTTTTTATACCAATTCAAATAATGAGTTTTCGACGTTAGTTATACAGGGTAGGCCATCTAGTGGTTTCTTTTTAAATCATAGTTTATTTTGACACTAAAAGCTGTTTCCTGCTCGAAATCTTGACAAAAAGTCAGTATCATACCTGCGCGGAACGAAATGAGTCGCTTTACGCTTGAACAACGTTGGGAAGTATTGAAAACCTATTTCTAAAGAGAGTGCTGTGTGGCCCAAACAGTGCGTTTTTTGAAAATTAGTTTTGGCCGAAATGAAGGACCCACCGCGCCTGTTGTGCGCAAGTTTGTGCAAAAAGTTTGTGAGACTGGCATGATAGTGAACAGCACTCACGGCTCCCGTCGTCATACGGTACGCACAGACTAGAACGTGGCTGCTGTAGCCACAAACATCAACTCGCCGTCGATCTCAACAGCTCAAAATTTCACGCGCTAGCCGCAAGAGAATTCTGCACATAGATCTTGGATTATTCGCTTACAAGGTCCAATTGACTCAGCAATTGAAGGCGCATGACTATCCGCTTTTTTTATCGCTCCGCAATTTCGGCCTTAGACCAGCTTGAATTGGACAATGATTTTGGGCGAAAAATCATCTTTTCTGACGGGGCGCATTTTCATCTCGGCAGCTACGTTAACAAACAAAATTGCCGCATCTGGGGCTCGAAAAACTCGCACGTTATTGTCAACAAGTCAATTCATCCACAGAGAGTGACAGTTTGCTGCGGATTGGGAAAAGGTGGCATCATTGGACTATTTTTCTTCGAAAATGAGGCAGCGAACAATGTTTCGGTCAACAGTGAATGCTACAGAGCCATGTTATCCGACTTTTTTTTTACTGAAATTGAAGACTCTGGCTCATGCAGGATGGCGCACCATGCCACAGAGCCCTTGCCATAATCGATATTTTATTCATCGAATTCCCAAATCGTGTTCATCAGCCGTCTTGGCGATGTCAACTGGCCGCTTCGGAGCTGTGATTTGACCCCTTTGGTCTTTTTTTGTAGGGAACCGTAGAAGACCGATATTATGCCAACAAACCAGAAACGATTCAAGCACTTAAGAATCATACAAACAATCCGTGAGCTACAGCCCGAAACCATCAAAAAGGTCTTGGAAAATTGTAGTGACAGAATGCGCGACTGCGAAGCCAGCCAAGGCAGCCACTTGAACGAAATTCACTCTTACTAATAAAGCCTTAATACATGAAAAAAAATTAAATTTTGTTCATTTTATTGCATTTATAAAAAGAAATTTATAATTAGCCCACCCTGTTCATAGGCAGCTAAGCATTGAACTTGATAGCGTGCGTTTCATTTCGATCTTTCGATACACCACAATAAATATGAATTAAAATAAAAAAATTGGATGTAGATTGTGAGGATTAATTGAAAGACTATCTAAATGAGTTAATGGCATGTAGTCCTCACCACAAATGAAATTTTTATATTGAGATTCTGATTGAACTGCAATGGAGCCTACGTTAGAAAAATTATCCGCTGCTTCACTGATAGCGTTTAAACCACAGTCGTTATGTTTTCCATTATTAGAAATAGCTTTAATCGAAGCATTTCTTTTACGATATTTTTTTAGGCATTTTCTGCAAGATATTTTTTACCTGCAGGGCTGTATTAGAGGCTAAATTTGTATAGGCAATCATTAGTGGACTGCTAAAAGCAGCTATAAATCCAGCGTTGGTAGCTTTATTCAGTACTCATATCAGCCTCGATAGTGTCCAATTGAATGTGGTTCTTTTGAGTGAGTTTTTTGCATGGACCGTGGTCAAAGTATCCAGCTTTGGGTATGAAGGCTTGGATGGTGGTTGCCTAATAATGCGGTTTCCAGAATAGGGATGGAAATCGTTTTGAAGGGAAGGACAGTTACAATTCGAATTTTCTCTTAGGCTAGACTGTTAATTGATGTTGATATTTTTTTTACGACTAGTCTGGTTCTTCTAGCTATTGAAAGAGATGCCTTTTCAGTTTCAGCCTTTTACGGATTCAATATCATTGGTAAATAACCAGGCATATTTCGCTGGGATCGCCACTTTAAAATATCTACAAAACTTCTTGCGCCTTGTCTGCATGGGCAAAATTATTACTTTACAATACTTGATCAACGTTTCTCTATGAAAGTGCTGGCAGCGCTGTAGCAACGGTAAGCACTGAAATAGAAAACCTTTAAATGGCTGGAAATTTTTCGCTTTTAAGGGAAAAAAATAAATTACTATAAAAAAAAATGCTGGTGCCTCTACACCGCTAAATTGAAATTTTCAAAATTCAATGCAACACAAAAACGATAGCCCTATCCCAATCTACCCATATTTGTAGCATCCAAAATTTGTGTTCACGGGAAGATACAACCCGATGATCAGATCCAATTAGAACAAGCTTTTTCTAACATTCGAAATAACTACAATCTGGGCCTTCATCTCCATTTTATTGATATTATATGCCATGACATTCATTGTTTTGTTTTTTATTTTTCATCGCAGATTGCCATTAAAAATTTTTATTTTGTTGCATAGTCAACGTAGTGACGAAAATTTCAAATTTCGAATATTTTCTGTTCAGACAATTTTGATTATTTGTGAGCTGCATGTCGATTTTTGTGAATTAGTGTATATCCGTAGCTAACTCAACTGTAAAAACATAAACAATCGTCTTAGAATATGAATGGGTTGCATGAAACAAAGCTTTTGGATGTTCTGAGCTCAAAATTTTGTGAAGGTTTGACATCGAATAGCTATATTATACTTTGTTTCATTAACCTGAAAACATGAACGAATCCAACTTTGAAACTCGTTCGGGACAAGATTCGAATAAAGTCATCGGACAAAGTTTTACAATACTAGCCCCAATTTTGTAGCCGCCATACAGACGTAGAGCCTAAGGGTACGGACAAGACGGAGCGACGAGAGTGTCGAGTCAAGCAACGCACCGAAATCGGTCATATACTTTCAAATTGAAGTGGCCATGTCAAAGCAGCGACCAAAGAGTGAAAATTTGATAGTAGCGACGACATTGATTCGAACCGATTTCGTTGCTCGACTGCTCGCAGCGGTAATGTATGTTGTTGTTGCAAAATGTGTTTCGATGGCATACAGTAAGTAGACGAATTGCGTTAATGGGTTTTTCGTGGGTAATTCGGAATTTTGGGTTCATTTTTTATGATTGAACGGTGCGGAATTGCACACAGTCCATTAAATTTCTACCAGTGATTAGGAAAATCTATTGATTTATATATATCAGCAGTCTATTGATTTAAATTTGGTGTATTGTGGTGAGAAAAACTCTTCTTCCGACACTGAAGAACTCATTATTTCGACTGCCACTGTAAAATTTCGTTTACGATTCTACGTCTCGTCGCGTCTACATGAACGCAATTCAGTGAAGTGTTCCATGCTTGACTCGACGCTATGCTCGACTCGACGCTCTCGTCGCTCCGTCTTGTCCGTACCCTAAAAGGATGTCCAATCAGTCTCGTCACAATTCCATGCCAATCTATTATTGGAGAATTAGTGGACATTAGAGAAGAGTAGGAAAATTGAGCCAATATAAAGTAATGGTCTGAGCTGCTAAGAGGTTTTGAAATCTAAAATGAAAATGTTCAGAATACGACATCGCAACGAGGTATTATATATTACAGTTAATCCGCTTCACTGTAATTTCCATAATTACAATTCTCCAGAATTGCAATTCTCGGTATTTGCACTGGTCAGTATTTTTTATTGCAGACCCTAAATTCGCAAAATTTTTTCCAACTTTCCCAATCCAAATTTAAAAAATTTGTGGTGCAAGCGGAATTTAGTTCCGATAAAAAAGACCCACCAATCAGAATTCTGGAAAATGGCGTCTGCTCTGTAAAAATAGTTTGTGGCTTAGCGATCAAAACATATACCAATGTATGCAGAATTGTTAACGGAAAGGGCGAAATTGTTTCACAACCAAATTTAAGAAAATTAAAGTGGATTTCACGCTAGATGAAGGGTGGTTTATTAAAAGCGACGAAAAATTCGACTGTTCAAAATTTTTGGAGCAAAGCTTATAGACAATATGGTTTTTTATTGGGCCATTTTCTGAAATATTTTACTCCAAAATCACCAAGTTAAAATTAAAATCAGAATATTCTTGTAGCGTGGACGAATCCTGCTTGTTCTGGAATTTACTTCAAGAAAATGTTCTGGTAGATTTTCGGGGAGAGTATAATTTTTTTGACATGTTCAAATACTACTGGAACACACAAAGTTAAGGGGTTACATGGGTTTCAGAGTAAAAAAAAAACGCAATTTTTAAATGTTTCAAAAATAAAAAATAATGTATTAAATTATTATAAATTATTGTTAACAACTAAAGTAACTCTTGAACTATATGTAAAAAAATTTTTAGACAAAAATATTGATAATACGCCCTCTGGCAGCTATTTTACGAAAAGGCTCGAAAAATGCGGTGCCAACGATATCTTGAGCTGAATTCATCCGAAACAAAAAAATCAAATTGTTTCTGTTAGAATATAAGTTTGACTTGTACTTGAACGAAGGATTTGTAAAAATATTGAAATCTGAACTTTTGGCAACGTTGCGAGTAAAACATTTAATTTTTGACCCAAAAATTCAATAAATAATTCCATGTGTATTAAATTCTAATGAACGAAACACAATTCCCTTCGTTCAAGTACAAGAAAATATTATTTAAAAGAAGTGCGCGAAATTTGGTTAAGATTGGTGCATTAGTTTTTGAGTTATCGTTGGTACCGCATTTTTTCGAGCCTTTTCGTAAAATAGCTGCCAGAGGGCGTATTATCAATATTTTTGTCTAAAAAAATTTTTACATATAGTTCAAGAGTTACTTTAGTTGTTAACAATAATTTCGAATAATTTAATACATTATTTTTTATTTTTGAAACATTTAAAAATTGCGTTTTTTTTTTTCTCTGAAACCCATGTAACCCCTTAAGCTCTTAGAAATGGGGAAGCCAGAAAGCTCAGCCCGTTTACAAATACTGGAAGCCTTCTTGTGGCTTACAGAAGCGGCCACAATGATTCGATGATGGGATATTTATTTTCCGGAAGCTAGTTCCGGAAGTAAATTGTTTACTTTCAGGAATTTAATTTTTTGAATTCAAGGGTTTTTATTTTGCTTCAAGTTAGTAAGTTTCTAAATGCTCAGGGTCTCAGAGCATTTAGAGAGAAGAGAAGACAATGCCAAAAAGAGACAACCATATTTTTTTTTAATAAAACCTAAGCACAAAGAAATATTAACATGTATCGGTCGTAAAGTTTGTGTCTCATTCTTTCTATTTGAGTTATTGTCTCTAAATAAAACTAAAATTATTTTGTTAAATTTAGTTGTAGTTTTTGCTCTTCTTTACAGAAAAAAAAAACACTGACCCGAAAATTGCAGCATTTCGATAAATGGGACAAGTCTGTGTTTTAATTAGTTACAATTTTCGACAACACACTGTATGTTTTGTAGAGCAGATTCATCTAAACCGCTCAGACACCTTACACAAGTTCTTTGTGTACAACATAAACGTCACTGGCAACATGACTTTAAATTTGTCATAACGTTCCGATACTTTGAACTAAGACTTTAAAAATGAAGGAGAAACACATAGGTATATCCCACAAAGTTTGTTTTAGCGATAGACTCACCCAACACCAAGAACATGAGTGAGGAATGATAATTTTAATTTTTTTAAATGAAAACAAGCTGTAAAAACAATCAAATACTTGAAGCTCTTATAAGTTCACTTAAACATTTTTCACTAACATAAAGAAATGTGGATTTTATATATATGAAAACAAATTCAAATCTCTAATTCTTTTAGTTCTATATTATATGAAAATTTCCAACGTATTTACTGATTTGAGTTAACGAAGCACTTGGCAGAGAATTTCAATAATATTCATCGGAACAGCATGTCAATCGACTGCATAGAACCACAGTGTTCAATAATATTTATTACGGTTTATTCCTGAATAATGTCACAACAAGCGTATAACACATTGCTTCGTTATTACGCTCTTTGTTCCTAGTATACCACAACCAGGAGCTCCAAGCCACTGTCAATGACTGTGTATGAATTCAGCACTTCATCGCATCAAGTTACTTCCTATTGATCCCGACAGATAATCGATGAAATCATCCCGTTTAATTGAATCGTGATCGAACGTTCCCAGTGTTTAGCTGTCAGTTAATGTCCTGTAACATGGCTGTCAATTAAACGAGAGTTATCCCATGCTAAACGAACTTTATCTAAAACTAGGTTGTATCGATCAGCAACCTAACATTCAATCGGAATAGTGAAGTGATACGATGCGAAAAAGCTAAGCATTTTACGATTCATCAAATCCATCAAATGGCTTCAGAACGTTTACCGTATTTTCAACGGAATGAACGAGAACGGGAATGGAACGTGCTCACGGACTCGCTAAATTTGAATCAGAGCTGAGCTCATTTTGCATAAGCGACTTCTGATTTCAATTTAATGTGCAATTTACATCGTTTGGATCATTTCCATAAACTTGTGGCATGTAATTTCGTCGTAAAGGTCTTGATAAATGAATGAACATTTCCTGGAATGCAACGTTTTAGTAGAATAGATAAAGACAATGTTAGTTCGTATTTAGTGACTTTGGGGGTTGGTGCGGCTCTAGGATATGTAGTTGATGCATGACAATCCCTGAGAGCAATTACACACAGAGATGGCCAAAAGTGGTTGGATGGCGTCAGAAACCAGAAAAAGCACTTCTACGAACATAAACTTTGAAATGAAATTCAAGGTTTTTCCATACATAAAAGTCTATTATACTCTCAATGAATTTAACCCTAGAACTATAAACCTATTTTTTTTATCTGTAAACTACAAACCGGGGTAAATATGTACCCCACGGGTTTTTTGCTCGTAAAATCGTTATGAAAGCAGTAATGTGGCTAATAAGTACACATTTTTTTCGTTGTTTCATTCTACAAGGAATGGTAGAAAGCAAATTTAATTTTATGAAGGTTTAGTTGGTGAAAAATTCATTTGAATAGCTAAAAGTGCTAAAAAACGGTTAAAACCTAATTTAACACACAAAAATTTATAAAAAAAATTCTTAACAACCGATTTTTAAATTTCTAACGGAATTTTAAAGAAAATACATAAGACTTTGAGAAAAAATATTTCATCACTATGTTCTGCCAAAAAAGTCTATTTATTTGGAACTTTGAAAATTATAAAAAATTCTGAACCTGATCGATGGAACAGTCAAATAAAAATATTGGTTATCAAAAATATATTTCGGTTTCTGCCATGTAAAATACAAAAAAAAGAAGAAATTTGATGCATATAAAAAAAATTTCAAGTAAAGTTATTATTTAACTTATTCAGAGGCGCCACAATCGATGCAGTAGATTATTCTGTAATTTTCGCAGGTCGGCCGTTTACATTCTGTGCAGTATATTCGCGTTTTGCAATCTGCCGATCGAGCACACAAGCCGCATCGAGCCGGATTTTTTGGTGACATCTTAGCTGGTGTAAATTTTTCATTTAAAAGAGTTAATATGTTGTTTTTTGATTCCCGGCGAAGAGAAGGTACTTTTAGCCTTGCCCTCAGGTGTGGCTCCAAAAGCGAGTTGACCAAACTTTTTATAAATTGCCTTCGGTTCATACTTACAAGATCTGCGTTGAAGTTGTAAAGGATTACGGCATTGATTCCTCTTTGGTCCAGCATGGCCATCCATATCCTCATAGGCCATCGGAGAGTTTTACGGTGCGTGGTGTACTCGTGACACATTTGGTCGAAGGTGTCTGTACCTCCTTTCGTTACATTATAAAAATCTATAATCTCCGGTTTCTTATTAATGGAATTGATCGTGGCAGTATGGTGTAATGTTGACAGGAGAAGGACTATTTTATTTTATTTTTTGGAGTGTGGGAGACCAAAGTCAAGTTCCCATCGAAGGCAGATTTGGATGATGACACTTGTCCTGCGCATCTAAAACTCTCAGGAATTTCACGTTTGTTTTTTTGTAATGTTCCAACCATGGTAATTGAATGCTCTGTAAGCATTTTTTCAAAAACTGGTATTGACGAAAACCAATTGTCGCATGTAATGTTTCGGGTGGTTTCATGCAGTGGCTCCGATAATTTCCTAATGTAATATGATGGGATACTCTCATTTTTCTCTGTCTGTACTTTTCCCGCGTATGGTAGTGCAGAGAACATGTAAAACGTTCGTGCGTCGTTGAGCATCACAATCTTGATACCGTATTTATCTGGTTTAGAGCCATTGTACACTTTAAATGGACATCGTCCTCGAAAGGGAACTAGTTGCTCATCTACTGTACAGTATGACGCTGGAGAGTAATATTTTGTAAAATTAGATATAAATTGTTCCCAAATCTGACGGATGGCAGCAAATTTATCGATATCCTTTCTTTCAAGCCGTGTACTTTTATCATCGAAACGTATGCACTTTGATATGAAAGAAAATCGGAGCTGAGACATCGTTGCACGGTATCTGATGGAACCGTAATCAGCACTCCATAAATCATCAAGATTTGTGTTATTTGTTTTTTGCATGCCCGAAAAATACAGTAATCCTATGTAAGCCTTTAATTCTATCAAAGAAATGTGCGAGTTCGTGGGATTTGATGTGCCATCAATTTCTAGTGCTTCTAAATGTCTTTCAATTTCTTCATTCGTGTGGCGAACTATCTTCTGCAACAAGCAATCGGGAAAAAGCAAACTCCATGATTCAAAAGGCGTACAGACTTGTTTCGCTGCACCAACAGGGCTCGGCAAGTACGATGTTGGAGGATTTCGTCGTTGCTGAGATCGTTCGCGTGGTGTCGTATACCATCTATGCCCGTTTACACCTCTGACGATACTTGGCCTTCGACCGCTATTTGAACGGCCAGCACCACGAATAATTGAACTTCCTTGTCTCTGTCTTTTTTCGGGAACTACTTCCTCTAACTCTGAATGTTCATATTCTATTTCTTCCACTGGCTTGAAATCTTCATTGTCGGCAACTTCTTCCGACTCCGATCCACTCATTCTTTCTAGATTTTCATCTTCATCCGAAACACAGTCGACTGCTGATTCTTTAGCAGTATCGGAATCCGACAAAACTTTTACCAGTTCAGCGACGCTTTTCAAAATGTATTTTTTCGCCATCATATGCCAAAAAATAAAAAAAACTCACCAATTTGGATACTGAAAATGGATACTGAAAATATGAAAATAATCGCTGCAAATTATAAATCTAATGTTTTATTGTAAAATAAATTTATAATACGCGAATTAAATTTATTTTAGCACAAAAGAGAGAAATAACTTACCTACACCAAATACTAACGGGAACTATAAACCGGGGTAGATATCAACCCCACACAAGCTTTACGACTTCACTCCGCCAAAGTAAACAAGATACTGATGGGCCTCGCGATCTTGCCTTATTCTTAGAAACTTAAACTAAATTATGGTATAGTTCTGCAGTCGATAGGCGTCACTTTTGGACTTAGAAACATAGTTCAATGCTTGACTGGGGTAGATATCTACCCCGGTTTGTAGTTCTAGGGTTAATAAAAATAAAATATAAATATCAAGAATTTCAAAAGTAATCGAACATTTGAAAAGTATGAAAATAGTTACATGCAATTCCTTTGTTTTCATTTTCAAATTTAAAATAGAATTCCCCTACTTATAAGGTTGTAACCGGTAAACAACAAAGTAATTAGTTTTTCTACGAAGGGCGGTTTTTCTCTGGAAATCACCATACGTGTCTCATCGTGTCGTAGTGCGCCTTGTTAAGACGCAATATTTGTTGCTTATAAGTGTTATGATTTATGGTCAAACATACTAAACAGGTGTAATCGAATTTAATGGCCAATACCTAATTGGATAAGACCAGCTCTTGTTGCTCGTTAGAGCGAACTAGTTAACCAAAAAAATAAGCATGGCTAAAAATCGTAAATAAACAAACAAAAATTATAATAAAGTTATTTAAGGAGAATAAAGCCTTTCCTGAAATATCAAAAATAATTGAAAGAAGTCGTTCGGGTGTATTCGATATTGTGAAACAATTTAAAAAAAATAATCCAGTAGAAAAAAAAGTTAGGAGTGGATGACAATTTGGTTTATAAAAGTGCACAAAAATGCAGTTTTGATGGTCCTTATTTGTTCCAGCAAGATAATGACCCGAAGCACACTGTCCATGGTGTTTGTATGTAACTCCTTTTCAATACTCCTGATCAATTAAAAACAGCACTGCAATCTCCAAACCTAAAACCCATAGAATATCTTTGAGAACAACTGGCTAAAAAAAATAAGGAATCATGACCTTACAAGTAAAAGTCAACTGAGGAAGGTGTTATTAGAAGAATGGAACAATATTACTCCAAATGATTCAAGTAGGCTAGTATGGACTATGCCCGACCGATTAGCAGAGGTAGTAAAACAAAAAGGACACCAAACTAGATATTGAAAGTGTATGTTCTAATGAAATTATCAGAAAGAAAATTATTAGCATTGCATGTCCGATTACTTTTGTCCATGAGATGAAATGTGCACGTTGCTGCAGTTTTAAAGAGTTTTTTGCAGGCTTCTGCAGTTTTTTCTGCAGGTTTCAGCAGTTTTCTTTTACAGAGAATCGTATAAGAAAACAATAACTATGTCACAGAGTTAGTCACCAATGAAAATATCGTTTGGAATTTCAACCTGCTTCTCCACATTTCGGTGGAATTCGAGAAGCAGCAGTGACGTCGATAAAAAAGCATTTACGTTGAGTTGGAGGAGCAGCATCAACTTTGGAAGAAATGTTGACATTATCAGTAAGGATTGAAGGTGGCCTCAACTCGCTAGCCTTATGCCATTTATCAGACCATCAAAAATACATCGAAGTGCTCATGCCAGCGCACTTTCTGATCTGGGGAACAGCACTGGCACCACCGGAACAGGGTCTTACAACTATGAAGATACGATGGTAGTTTGTTCAATGCTTAGCACAAGACTTCTGGAACATATGTAAAGTTGAATAATTGAATCGTCTGCAATCACATCCAAAATGACTCAATAAGGAAGCACACCCCCGCGTTCGTGATATTTGTACATAATTTAACTTCATTCTGGAGTGGATATATTAGTGCGAGTCGTCTCTGTATTTTCAAATGGCAAAACCTATAAGCGACTTATTTCAAAAATTCGCGCTGCTTCCTATATCGCAAAAAAAGAGCAAGCTGTGATTATCGAATCGTTGAAATCTTTTCATGGCACGAATAATAATAGAAGCATATGGCAAATTGTGAGTACTTGACGAAATATTTTTGATATTGTTATAATGAAATGTATTTCATTTTTGAGGAACGTACAAGTAATTTTTGGGAAACATTTAGGAAGAGTACAAAAATGCTCGGCTGCGATTTGTTGCAAGAAGACACCAGAAGTAAGAATTGGCTGTGTTAGAATTTTTGTAAATGCTCTAGTGTATAGTTTGTAGATCAATACATCAAATTTTATTAGAAATAAAGCTGAAAAGATAATTCTGAAAGAAAAACGCGTTTTGGTTAATTGTATAGTTGCTTATGAGGGTGAACCATCAGTGCAGTAGTTATTCCCACGAATGTTCTAATCCGATGTGCACATCGCGAGTAGCGGATTAATTATGCTGACACAACTGTTCCCCTTTAAACATAGTGCAAGTTTAAAATGCACTATATGGTAATCTGTGAGGTTTGTGAACATTGCCAAATGTCGTTTGAGAAATTCAAGTGTATTTGAGCTTTTAAGAATGGCCAATTCGATCATAAATCCACTAGCAAGACTTATCGGAGTCGCTTCAGCTAGACCACTTCTTCTTGACCTCCGTATGACAAATATGACAATTAGAACAATCAAATCGGTCGAAATTTAAAAATAGTCTATTGTCGCTAAATTATGTGCCTATATGAAAGAAACGCCATAAGTCACACCAACTTATCTAATATCTGTTATTACTACAACAGCAAAAAGTCCATGATCGGTAAATCAATATCATTATAAGACTTCACTGTTAATCTACTTACAGGTATTAGTTCTGATCCCGTCAGATTAACGGGGTGAGTTTATTCGCGATCAACCTGAAAGTGAACAAATTTAGTAAATATGCATTATGTATTGATAAATACTCACCCGACGTCAACATCGGTGACAGCTGATCTGACAACAAATAATGTCGGAAACAGCGAAAATTCCAGTTAGCTGGTATGTCGTCGATCGTAAACGATTAAAACTTTTACAGCTTTATGTATACTCGTTGTGTTTTAATTGAAAGGTTTAGGAACAGTTCTTTGTTTTATTTCAAAGTTGTTTTTTTTTGGAAAAAATTGCAAATTGTTACAATTACTTGAAAAAAAGATTCGATTTTGAGCAGAAAATAAATAGTGGTTCCACTTTTCTTTCGAAGTGTTCATTATTCTTTCCGAGTTTCACTATAATTCTATCAATATACAGTTGTAAATTAAGTTGCTATTCTATAGTTATTTCACATTACCTTAATAAATTCCATGGAAGCATTAACTTTGTCAAGTAAGGTATGTGCCAGTTAAATTTGACTCTTTTTTTTGTTCATATTTCCGTGTATATAACTGCTCTAGATCTTCAACCAATATAGTAAACTTCTAAATAAATGACAAAAAATTAATTTTCATTCAACCAGAAGATCTTTAATAGCAACATGGAATTGAAACAATGCTAAGGATCTTAAAGCTTCACTTTCAACGGTCAAACGACTATTAGCGAATTATAAAAAGGGACTACATGCTGCAAAGAAAAGAGGATCAGGTAGAATATCCGCAAGTATAGACAAAGACTTAGCGAAAAAAATTGTCAGGTTGTTCACATTTAGTAGCTAGAATAACTAGCCAGAAATTTTACATTGCTAAAACAAAGATTGCAGTGAAAGAAGTATTGAAGTCGAAGAAAATCAGTAAATTTCCTAAACAGTACATGGTGTGTGCAGTACATTTGTCGATGTGGTATAAGGGGCGATATTTTTACAGCGGAAGGCACAATCAATGCTCAGGTTTACATAGAAGAGTGTCTGCAGAGACGATTAATACCTATCATCAACAAGCATGAAGGGTCTGTGTTGTTTTGGCCAAATCTATCATCAAGTCACTGTGCTAAAAAAACGCTGGAAAGCAGCCACGTCAAACAAAGAGGCTAGCCCACCAAATTGTCTTGAACTTAGACCAATAGAACGATACTGGGCTCAACTAAAACAAGTATTGAAGGAATGCAATGAGAAAGCTTAAAATATATCTGACTTTAATAATAATTACGAAAAACTTTTTAAATCG
Organism: Nemotelus nigrinus; assembly: GCA_947369275.1. Taxonomy (NCBI): domain Eukaryota; kingdom Metazoa; phylum Arthropoda; class Insecta; order Diptera; family Stratiomyidae; genus Nemotelus; species Nemotelus nigrinus. The sequence continues at coordinate 43,694,431 of OX376374.1, forward strand.
TTCATGAGGCCTTGATTTATTTGAATTAAACCTAGCAGCCCTAGTTGGCTTTCCGACGACTAACTGTATCGTTCGTGTCGTTGTAGTCGTTTACCGCCCCACACTATTTGTACTCTGGCTATAGCAAAATTCTGCAGCTGATTAGAACTATAGAACAAATTTATTTTAAAGGGCCAAATTAAAATGTTCTACATTTCTCTCTGCAAAAGATTGACAATCCTTCACCAAATCGCGTCTATTTTTTGCAACCGAAATTTGTGTTCGCCAGATCTCATATCAACATGAATTTACAGACTGTATATTATATTTATCATACCTACATGAAATGTATTTAATTTATATTTAATTAGGTATAGGTCTGGAAATGAGTTCAAGCTTGTGGCGATGGTGCTATCTTACAGTTAGTCACATATGCTACAAATTTAGTTGAAAAATTAAGATAGTTCTACCAGCTATAGTTTTTTTTTGTAATTTTCTGTCATTTCAATACCAAGCAATATCATAATTACATTTTCAAATGGTAATGCAAGTAATTAACATTTATTGGGCTTTCAAAAATTTGAAAATTTTTACTGATGATTCATCTTTGCCCGATAGCTTCGAATGGAGTCATCGGGTCGAAAAGAAATTCACAGAGTGAGGTGGCCCTAACGTGAAATAGATATGCTATACTTTTGGCTTTGGTGCTAGCAAAGTGTTGCCAGCACCAGCCATTTTCGTTATTATCGTACCAACCAGATTAAATATTCAGATGGCGAACGTTTACAATGAAAATAAGTGAGCAATGTTGAAATTTTCAAAATTCTTGAAATTTTACGGATGGCAGCCCCAAACGTTTTTCTATCTCTGTAACTTTCGATGAAGTCATCGGGTGAAATAAAATTCACAGGGTAGGTTGATTTTGACTTGAAAGTAGACATTTGTGGTAGACATTTGATAGCAGTGGTGGTAAAGTGTTGCAAGCACTGAACACTTTCCTCATTTATGTTATAGGAGATGCTGCTTTCAAAGTTTTATAAGACAAGCATCCGATAAGGAATTACACATTCGACAAATTTATAAATTCATGCGAGTAGTAGTCCCGAAGACCTTTACACTCTATGAGCTGCGATGCAGCCTCAAATAGCATTAAAATAGTGCGATGTAAAGTATTTCCGCATTGTTCTCATTCTTCATGCCATTCACACATTGATTTACAAGCCCAGTTTCTATTAAATGGTATTCGTTGCACGTTGAAATTTAATTTTTCGCCACAATGTGATATCATAAAAACAATTCAGCGCAGCCAATAATAATATCCGTTTCCTCTCGCAGAACTACTAAATTTACTTTCCGTTCGAGCCAATATATTACATATTTCCATTCTAATTCCCCATCAACCATTTACAACAAATGGTTTCGGTCAATCCTCCAAGTGTCTTCTGATCGCCTGGCTGGACATCAATCGCTGCTGAGTCGGCAGCTTGGAGCAATATAAATAAGCAGTGAGGCTGTCGTCAGTTGTCCAATTGCAACTGACGAAAGACTAAAAAGCCTCCATGACTCGAAGGCACAAAGATGGAAGATTGAACTGCTTGATATCGGTGCCGTTCCCTGTCATGGCGAAAGTCTTCCCTGATGGAACATGACATGACATATACGAGAATTGTGCTCTTTGGCTTAATTGAAAAATAAGACCACAAGGGGAGCGGAATGGATAGAATCAGGCCTACCGATACTCTTTCGAGGCTCCATCCAATAAAGACAGAGCATATTCGCTTTTTGTTGCACATAGTCGTACGTATGTATCGTTTCTGTATGACGCTATTTATGTGAGTGATGCATTTACAGTCCTGGTCTATCAGTTTTGGTCGAAATTCTCTTCCGAAATTTATGTGTAGGAATAAATTTCTATGATATGGTCGTTTCAATAAAATTTGAATTTCAAACTTTATCTCTTCTCTTTCATTGTGTCCTCAAAATAATAAATATTTTGTGTTTTATATCAGGTTAACAATTATCAACTTGAAAGTTAAGCAAAAAGTGAATTTATACAAATTCTGTTGGATGTATTTCAAAAGGCAAGCTCCACTCTCGCTGAAATCTCAATGCACATTGAGTGCTGTCAACTGACTCGCCAATATAAATAAATAAATTTAATAAAGTATAATTTCTCAAATCAAGCATAATATGATACTGGGGGAACTCACTGTCGTTTGTCGTTGTCGCTCATTTTCGTCCTGCATCGAGTAACGTCTGGTTTGTTTATTATGACTGGTTGCTTTATGGGATTGTTTTGTAATTTTAATTGATTGAGAATTAATGGTCATCCGAGAGTTGCTTGTCTTTTAGCAGACAGATATGCGATCAGTTACTGCAATTACAATGGACAAAATGTACAAAAAATGAGGTAAAGAGGCCTAAGCAACGTAGTTTAGTTTACAGTTTTTTAAATTTTCCATGAAAATATAAATAACGATTGCGTTCTAATGAATAAGCAGGTGTATCTTTTTATGTAGCATTGCAATGTTAGTCTGAGCCTAAATTTGGAACGAAATGAATTCAGCTTTAAGTGAATATGATAAAAATAGGCTCAAATGAAAATATTGTTATAATGACTTTGGTGATATGCCATAAATAACTTTGGTGATTCAAAAATAAAATCTTCTCGTTCAATGACTTTAACCATTCATGCCAAAAAAAACCGCATTTCCGCATTTCCGCATTTCTTATATGCAAAGGTAACACAAAAAACTGGTGCTTTCACATTTACCAGCAAAACATTCTCCTCGGCACTACCAAAGAAACCACATTACATCGTATTCCACACTTCTCTTGGAGTCATTCCATGAATTTTCTTTTTATGGCACAATGATAATAGCTACGGAGATCCACAACTGCAACTAATTACACAATTTGAAAAAAGTCATGCTGCAACGAAGAATAGTCGAAACATGAACGTTGTAGTATAATATGCATTCATCTCGCTCGTCTGTTCCGTCGTAAATCTCAAGCAGGAATGCAACGATTTGTAGAATTTACAACATTCACCCATATCAAACTGACCGTCTAATAAATAACTCAATCTTACATAATTTTTCTCGAAGATCATTCTCGTCTGTATGCAGTTTTCCACACGTCTCGTAATGTTATGTGCAATAATGTTCAGTTGCAGCAACCAGGTCGACATAGCGATATTTTCAGCCGAGACTCGCCAATACGTCGTGTCTTTGCCATACTAGTGTTTTCAATTATCGCGCCAATTAGCAATGAAGCTGAGCGAAAGTCTAATTAAAAACACATTTTCTTGCAGCATAAGATAGAACGAATGAAATTGGTGAAAAGTATGCAGGTTTGAATATCTGGAAATTTATTGGTGAAGTGGCATATTCTTTAATCCAATTAAGCTGTCCAATAAATTTAAGAGAGATGACTTGCGCAGCAAAACTCTGTGTGATGTTTTGAGTAGGTCTTCACAAGATTTTTTCCCGAGGCAGACCCACCTGAATAGGGAGATGAATGGCGAAAACCTCTAGCCTAAAGGAATCACTAGAAAAATTGATTGTCGATGAAAAAATCAGAGAATGTTCGCAGATTTCGCTTCGTATTAAATATAGTTAGTTCAAGTGCTTATTAAATCAATTGCTTGTACTCCCGACCAAATCGTCCTGCAGATGCTGACGCCGATAAATTAGAAGGCGCTATTGATATTAGTGAGTCTATTTACACAATTTCAAGCAAAGAGAGGTCATCGAAATTAAAGTTGTCGATGAAATAATCATTAAAGAAAATTTCTGTCAGGCTATGAAAATTCAATTTGAGCTCAACGGTTTCGGGCAAATCGCGAATATCAGCGTTTAGGAAGTTAGTGTGAAACTCATTCTTAAATCTGGGACGATCAAGATAGGCTTGGTGCATTGTCGCATTTGCTAAAGAAGGAGCTTGAAAAATTGCTCCAGATGCCTTGAATTTAGACACATCTCGAAGCTTTATCGACATGAATGTGAAAAAGATGATATTGCCACAAACTGCTGCGAAGAGCCTATGCATGTTAAGCCGCACAGACACATCGAACCACGCCAAACTTGTAGTCGGTAGTAATAGATGTCCACTATTAAGAAAGGAGCTTAATTTGCAAGAAGAGAAATGGAGGTGATCCAAATTAACCCGAACTATTGTGAGACTGCCCAAAACATGCCAACGCATACTGTGAGAAAAAAGATGCCTAGCCTGATCTCAAAACTAATTGTATGAAATTCAGCAAAGCATCACTTGGGTATGCTGCAAAACTAAACAAGTATAATATGAGTCTGTGAAATACAGGCGTTTCAAGAAGCTATTTTTTCAACGGAAATATTCGATTGAGCCAAAGTAAATGGCATGTTTTCGACAGCGGTCACGCCACCTTCAGCTGTAAGTCCAAAAGATTCCAGTGGATGCTGTGTGATCGTACATGCGTTACGCATTACTTAATGGTGGATCAGTGAACAATACATCCACAGTAATCTTCAAGTGGTAATACTCAATATCAAACATCATAGCGAAAAGAGAAGGCAACGGTAGTAAAACCATAATTTTTCGACCAAGAAAACAATTAGCTCATGCTCCTTTACTAAATGATCTATGAAGCAAATAGCACGTGATATCCGTGTCATGATAAAAAATAGTGTGCGATTTATTCATGCTTCGTCAATCCGGATATACGAAAGCCACCATGTTACAAGTAGAACGACAACATTTGCTGGGCTATCTGAGAGGGAAACGATAGGTTCATAGTAAAAGATGTAGAATGAAATTCAACGACAGGCTGTCCGAGCTCAATAGGCTATGTCCCTTGCTAGAAAGCTTAATCGAAAATGCCATAAAGAGGGTATTAATTGACTTAACGAGGAAGCTGGCTTCCATCTTTGGGGCATGGGTTACCAGGTAGTTATCAAGAAACTGAAGCTTAGTACGCCACTTGCGATAACATGTCTGATAATGCTCTATAACATCCTCACGGTACTTTTTCCTCAAATCCTACAGCTGGTGTCACTGATGGCATAAAAGCACTACATTTACTCAGGGAAATGTTACCAGCTATTGAGAGGGAGCTGAAAAAGGTCTCCAGTATAAGCAATGAAACCCCCGGATCAGACGAAATTCCCAATATAGCTTGTACAGTTAGAATGCAAAGAAAACTGGACATATTCGTGAAAGTACCAACAACGAAAGAATGCTCCCAAACGAAAGCAAGCTACAAAGAAACCTTCTGGCGAATTATCATCATATCAGCCCATATGTCTGCTGGAGTCTACTAATGTCTACAGACGCGCCATCAAGCTTGAGTCGAAATCGGTCACGAGAAAAAGTCCTTACGGTACTTTGTTTTCGTTTTTGGCATCAAACTTTTGGCCTAGAAGTTATTTTTCTCGAGGCGACAGTTAGCTATCGTTGAGATGCTGGTTTGCATCGAAATTTTGCATGAAGAGATTTCAAAATAAATTTCCAAATGCATTATAATAAAAGCTCTGCTGTTGCTTAAGCAAAAATATAACTGAACCTGGATCTTGTCGAGCACAAAACAGGTGCTGGTAACTAGTTGAAAGTGAACAGACCTTGTGTAGGTGCAAGTTGGCTCTCAAGTCATTAAATCTACGCCAACATTCAAATAACTTGGGGTTGACTTGGATAAAAGACTTAGACTTAAGGAGCAGATAGAATACACTAGCGTGAAAACAATTAACAAACACCATCGCTTGCCAGAATACAGTGGATCATTCAAGGGCCCAAATTGGCCAGGAAAAAAATATTGGCCGCCAAATCGAATCCATACCTATACATGGATCACACTTCAAAGCTGCCAACACCATAAAAAAATAGGCAAACTTTTAATCGCATTAAAAACTATAGGTGGAAAAAAGCTTTCAGACCTACCACCAACAAAAATTTCAATGCAAAAACATTCAAACAATTACTGCTTGTTTGCTAAATTGAAAGGTTTTTGTGCCGGCTGTCGCTTTAATTTTGTTCGCGCATTTATTGAAAATCACATATTCCTATTAAACATCAATAAGTCATGTGTATTTGGCTTTAATCTAATGACTTTGGTAAATGTTATCACAACTTAAGATTTGACATAAAAAATTATCTACTCTTATAGAAGCTCTACAGTTAATACAACGACAATTAGAACATTTTGTTATGTACATATATAACGCATTTTCCCAGTATCAGATGGTTATGGTAGCTAAACTTTTCACAGTAGAGTTCATGTAAGTATTTCTGAAATTATGCGAACTATGCATAAAAAGCTTTTGTCATAAAAAGAGCTAAAGTGAAACATCCCAGAGTGCCAAATTCGGCATTTCGTTGATAATTCTTTCAGAAATTTGAAGCAAATTCAGAAAAAACTTCGGATTCTCAAACTTATTCGTTACGATTTCTTTAAGACCGGTATATGAAAAACGTTACAAAAATGCCGAAAGTGCTCAAAGTTCCGCTCTTTAGCTCTTGAAACGCTTTTGTACATTGGCTCATTTTTGTTCAGGATGCATTGCGAATTCTTTGGGAGTTCGAATCCTTTGTGAATTTTTTGAAGAATTTTTCGCAGTTTGTAAAAAGTTCTTTGAGAATGCTTCCAATACTTTTTGAATATATTCTAATAACATATATTCAGTAAAATACTTATTATTTTTAATTCCGATACTAATTTTTATTTTTTCTTTCATTTCATTTTATTTATTTTAAATAACAAATTTTTCCGTCTGTTTGTTAAGATTGTTTTTGCTGCTATAAAAAAACCTTTTTTTTAACCTTCGAGCTTGTCCTGTCTTCTTTTTTTCGTTCGTCTGTTAAGATTGTCTTTGCCGCTATAAAAAAAACCTGTTTTTGCTAAACCTTCGAGCTCGTCCCGTCTTCTTGAAGGATATCTTCGCACGGCAAATTCTGCATACAAAGAGGAAAAGTTACTAGAGAGTAAAATATTTGAGTAAAATTTCGAACCTTTAGACACTGTTAGTACCTCAAACAACACGATTTCAAAAAACTTTCTAGGCACTTGCACCTATGCGTGAAAAACAGTTATACGACTAAAGTACTGTTTTAATACATAATTTACTAAACGAAACATTAACGGCATTAGGTTCGGAATTTGTTGTAAATTCCAACGTATTACTTAACAATTTCCCGATCACAGATTCGTTCGAACTTTGTTTGGAATTTTTTCAAACTCCGTGAAATATTCGCAACGAATTCCTATTGGTTTTTGATTTGTTTCTTCCAAACTTCAGAAGAGATTTTTTTAAAATATTCAAATGTTTCTCATAAAATAATGAACAGTAGCATAGTTTTATTTATTTCAAGAGCTTTTTATATTTCTGTCTCTTTCGCTCACTTTCGGATTAGTCGTAACCAATTCTGAATTCCGATTTTGACACGCTGGGGCTTAGATGCATCCAACACATGAATCAGAGGGAGAAATAATTAGGCCAACTTTTTTACATCCGGAATGTACAAAGTAATCAGATTCGAGCGATATGCATATGTAACTTCGGAAAATATACGAAAATATTATCGCTTTACTAGTTTCATTAATAGATTTAACAGACGCATATTATCTATGTATGTCATCTAAGCTTTTCACCATAAGGTACGTTTCACTACCTATTTTCTCGAACAACGATTTACGTTGCATGTTTGTGCCTCTGAAAATTACTTGTTGCCAAACAATTTCAAAGTGCATGTTTTCCATGTTGAATTTTCCCGTTACTTGTACACACTTTCAACGACATCAATTTAATATTCCAAGTATGTATGTGTGTATGTGCATATTCTATTGCTAGTCCTTAAACTTACTGAAGTTGATTACAAACGCCTGCTCATCAGAAGCGTGTTCAAGTACAACACCACCTACACCAGTTCATACTACATAGTGCAAACACCATAAATTCAACGCTAGTTGATAATCCTTGGAACATGCATAGCCGAAAACCTCCAGCAACGAAATATATCTAGATAGTGGCATTGCAATGCTATTTGCTGCGCTCTCTTATTTTCCGCCAGAATAACAATCAGAACTAAAAGCATCAGACCGTACGAGCAATCTAAGGTGAGACTTGCATTGCTACACACAGTGAGATGGAGTCCTTGTTTAATTTCGTTTCTATGTAACGTAGAGTGCGCCCTCTGCTACACTCCATTTTCAAGCTATTTGTTTACAAAGGTTGCCCTCGGGGACCTGTACGTTAAGGCTGAAAATCACCCGGCATGAATACAAGCAGTAGTATAGCATTTTTGAAATGTGCGAACAGTGAATATCGTTTGGTTTTGTTGTTCTGTTGGTGAAATTGGAGAATAGTGTTTTCAGAGTAGTACGAGTATCTACAATTGCTCTGTAACAATATCTCACTACAAGATTCTCTGGCAGGAGAATTACACTTTAGAAGACAAACCTCATGAAAGGACTTAACCAAGAGCTGATCCAAATCATACAGGCAGCATTCTCTGATACGATTATCAATAACTGTTGTCAAATCATTAGATTGATAGTTTTTGAAGATTTCTCTTCTTCTCTTCAGTGTTTCTGATTGACAACTAATAGTTTGTCGTTTCGGAGGAATTGTACTGAGTAAAAATTCAAAAAATATTGTAACGTTAATTTCAGTATCACCTTCGTTGAAATTAAGGTCCCCGTTAAGAAACGCACCCAATTCGCATTTTCAAAACACTGAGTTCTTAAAGAATCTCACCGGGGACATACATATATGTATCCTCTTTTATTTCCAGAATTATCGATTGGGATCTCGTTTTTAATCGCGCTATGGAAATCGGTTTATTTTTTTTACCATGGGATCTTCCACGTGATTTTTCCGTTCTATGAGATATATTAGATGTTCTACATGGAGATAGTTCGAGACAATGTTGATCGTAATTTCTGGCATTAATAGGGTGAAATACGGTATATCCTGACGCATATGCCACCATTTGCATAATGAAAGAAATAATGTAAAATAGCAGCAATGCAAAACCGATTTCATTCAAGTTCCAAGCTCAACACTACCGGTACTAATTAAAGCAAATTTGCGAAATTTTCAGCCTAATCGATTAGTTAGCTTTGAACTCCATATACATGCATCCACAGTGTACGTTGACTGTACTCAGGAACTGTATACGTAGAAAGACTACTGTGTGAAAAATATGTTACCAGAACACAGTTGTGATTCTTGGTTATTAAAACCCTAGATACATAACGTTATTTGATACTCCTCACAGCGTAACGTGCGGTCAATATGTATCACACATGATTTCTGCCTGATTGCGACACAATGATTTGATATTTTAATTTAGTAAATACAATCATACTTTTGCATTAATCTAAAAAATTAAAAAAATTATCTTTTAATTTGTTTTACTTATATTTTACTTAAAATTAAACAAAATCTAAAGTGCTTTATAATAATGACACTCAAAATATATTTCTTGCGTGAGTCGTTTTGACTCAGGTTATGTATCTAGGGTTAAAATTTATATACACTTGGCAGAAAAAGTTTGCGTACACACTCAACACATCCAACATATCTATAAAAAACATCGTTTTAAGTAATTTATTTCATAACAGTTTCTTTTTCTTTATTTTTATGGCTTTATTACAAACATAAAACAAAAATGATGATTATTGTACTCCATAAAAATGTTAAAATTAAAAAATGAAGACAAATCCTGAATTGTAGCAATAAAAAGTCTTCGTACAAATATTTCTTTTGAAAACAAAACAATTGTTTTTCCTCGTTAATAGCTTGTGGGATATCCTCGTCTCGTTATTACTTCCCAAACCCGTTTTTGCATGGAATCTACCAGCTTCTTAGTGAGCTCTGGGGTTATTGAATTCCACTCCTGGATCAGGACTTCCTTGAGCATTACCTTCGACGTTATTGTGTGCGCTCGAATCTTTTGTTCCAAATGATGCCACAAATGCTCTATTGGATTAAGGTCAGGAGAATGGGGCGGTGTATGAATTGTAATCCGTTGAGTGAAAGAAATTTTTACACAAAATTGACACAAATTACTGACATCAAATATAAGTATATTTGATTGTGGAAATTTCACATCTCGTAAACAAGTAAATATTTTCTTTATATATGTATATAATTATATATATTATTTTTATAAAATATATATATATATATATATATATATATATATATATATATATATATATATATATATATATATATATATATATATATATATATATAAAATTATGTATGTATATAATTATATATGTATATAAGCCTGCATTCAAACAAAAAAATTGAGTTTCACATTCAGTTAGAAGAAGTTCCGCAAATACCAGGTTTTGTATCCAATTCTCGAAACATTATATTTAAAGTAACTTGTAACTTGTTCGTTGGTGGAAATAAAAGATCTCTAGCTCGCGACCTAATATGTACTTTCATTAATTTTTGTTCTGTATTTACAGAGAAAACGAGCTCAACCAAGCTCGAAATTCACGAGAAAAATAGGAACTTTCATTGCTGCAGTTCAGCTGTTGGTTTGTTGTTTTTCCCTTCGATTTTTGTTGCTTTTGCATTGTTTGCTCTCATTTTCTTGCTATGTTTTGCTCTTATCTTGGATAATAATTACTGTTGAATACATGTTGTACGTACAATTGTCTGAATTTTAAGGACATCCAGCGAACAGCTAGCTATATAGAGCGGAAAGGTTTCCCGGAAATTACAGTTCGTTCGTCTTGGTTTAGAGCAGTGCTGCAGTGAAAGGATCCATTAAATTTTCAAATTGGTTACTCTTGAACCAGTTTTACAGTGAAAAATGTATCCGAAGCAAAAATTCAATGTGCATTAGTGGATGTAATATACATAGCTCCAAGAACGAAATCTTAAAAGAAATACATCGAAATGATGTAGCCTACTTTTATTAAATTCTTCGGAATTCAACATTTGATGTTTTTAAACGACCGTTATTAAATCACTTAAAGATAATAAAAGCAAACTGAAGATTTTGAAGTTGATAGTCCCACCTTCTCTGGTAATTTATTTTCCAAAAAAACACATAACAAAACTTTTTCAGATATGAATTTAAAATTCAAGTCTTGCATCATAAAACGCTTACTATAATCTAATATGGCAAATGTTTTCCTTAAATCTAAAAAGTTACCGAAATACTATTTCTGAAAAGCAGAAAGGTCTCAAAATATTGAGTATTCACATAAAATTCGAATCGGAAAACTTTTCACAAACTGCTTTTCCGAAGAAGAAGAAGAAAAAACGGAAAATACCAAAGCCAACCGTCCAACTCAGTAGTGGTCCATTGATATGGCCGTAAACATTGGCCAAGCTAGCATCAGCAACATCTTGTTCAATTCATGATAAAACCTGGCACAAGGACTGCAAGAAGAAGTCATCAATATTCCATCAGCATCGGTAAATTCATCAAACTACCCTCAGCTCAGATTTATATTCTGTTGCGAAAGGAAAAACTTTTCTTCTCACACTTATCGATAATTTCATTTCTTTCGTTCAAATCCAATATCGAGTCCTTTCCCCTGCCATTTCGAGAACCGAAGTTCCTTCGCATTACATTGCCCTGTTCTATTGCTGCTCGAGGAATAGATGAATGCTAGGTTTTTCGGAGTGAAGTCATTGCCGGACAAAAGTGATGTGGAACCGTGTGAAAGTCATTTCTCATGAGAAACTTTTTCAATTAATAAAATTTCTTAATTCGGGAACATTGTGTCATTTCCAATTTGTCTGTCTTGAATAATCATTATATGACTACCAAGAAGAGAAGGTAGAGGATGGAAGCGTTAAATTTTTACCGGAAAATATGATAATATTTAACTAAGATTCTGGAAAAGTTTGAAGCGGCGAGAAAAGATATGAGACGAGAAGCTATGACTTCTGGTATCCTCCGTCATGAGTTGGGCATGCATTTTACATCCGAACGCTCATAATTTCATTTAACTACCTATGAATTTCTGGAATACTGTTCCCAGTTTGAGAGGGCAGACTAATGTGACTTCGAAATATCTTTTGCAAAGTATTATTATTATAGAATAGTGGCATCATATTGGTTTATTTTTGCTTGCTATCGAGATGTATATAGCACCAGAAAAAACGCGAAGATGCTATTCTGCCGCACACTATTTGTCAAAAATATATAATTTATTTGCATGTATACGGATAAAGTCAACATTGGGTAGGTATAAAATGTATTGAAGAGGTATTACGAGCCTCCCAAAAATGGAACAGGGTAATTTTTCAGTAATAATTTTTCACTTGAATGCTAAAACATGGGTATAAAGTTTGATTTGAAGATCTCTGAAAATCTCTCGTCAAAGACATATCCGTTGTTATTCCAGTTTTACCAAAATAGTATCATTTCAGCTGAAAAATCTCCCCAGAAGTGTTAAAAAATTACAAAACAAACCATTTAGGTGCATATTTAATGTGAAATTCATTATGTTGATAAAGCTTAGCATACAGTGGAATAAGAGTATTTTCCGCAATAGAACCGGTACCTCAATACCTGGTACCGTTTCGGTATACATTTTGTGCAGTTTTTTTTTCGTTGTAAATGACAAAATCTGCAAAAGATACTCGGGTCAACAAACCCCGAGTTATGTTAGACTTTTACTTCCCAAAAAAAGTTCATCTACACGGAGTTTCGAGTCAGAATATGTTTTCGCATTAGTTCAACCCGGTCGTACTTGCTCACCTATCAGTGCCTACCTGCTTCAGAAATTGCCACAACAGTGTGTTCGTCAAGTAAACCTCGCCTCGCTTTGTGTGCAGTATTTTCTCAACATATGCTAAGACTTTGCGCCAGTTATCTTTATTACGCAGCATCGTTTGTGCAATCGATGCTGCTCCTCAAACTTGCGAATCGACCGCACGCAAAGAATGCACTCATACATGCAGTACCGACAGTACGGTGTACGGACCTTATCAATTTTGTTTAGATACTTTCTGAAATAACAATGCCCCGTTAATAATTGGCACAGGTAAAAATGTTCCTCCCCGTGGCCACGACTGACCCAAAGGCTCAAAAAACATACCAGTCTCGCCGTCCAGCCACCTTTATTGCTTGGACTACAACGTTGTTGCCAAAGCTGGAATTTTCGCGGACATTCGTGCGCTAGAGTCCAAGGTATGTCCGACTCAAGCCGAGTAAGGTACTCTTCTTTGCACTCTCGTACACCGTACGGTAGATCCTGGCGTTACGCAGGGCACCTCTACGCAGAACGCTGGCAATACGCGCTCCAAACTTCATTGTTTTGGTTGCGTCCGCCAAATTTTCCGCCCCGTAAAGACAGATGTATTTAGTAGTCACCATCAGCAGCCTCTGTCTCGTTTCGCCAGGTCCACTGATGTTAGCCATCAACCTGTTCAGCGAGCTGGTGGCTCTCAGAGACTTGTCACATACCTTACGGATGTGGTTCCAATAGGTCAGTTATCGCCTTACTGGTTTGGACCTCTGCTGAGCCCACTGCCATTGGAATGAGAATCGATATCCTCTGCTTTATTAGCATGACGATCTCTGTCTTCGACAGTTAAGTTTAATTGGGCACGCCCAGCAGTTCTAGAAGTGATTACCGCTACCAAATCGTCAGCATAGCCTACGAGAGACACATCCGTTGGCATTTCCAGGCGCATCGTAAACCATATTCATCGTACTGACATGGGGGAGGTGCTCTGGATTTGGTTTTTAATGACATATAAAGCTGCCACAGTTTGTGAGAACTAGTTTCTTGAGTTGCTCCATTGCTCATAATGCATAGTAATATGCTCATATTCTTAGTTAAGGTAATAAACTTAATTTCTGTTTTTTCCAACCCCAGTTTCGACCTTTCGTGGAAATAAACGTTTTTCGTCGGTAAAAATTATTTGTTGGCGTCGCTTTTTCTATTCAATGTGTTCGTGGGCAAATCGGATTCTTCCTTCTAGGTTTCTTCTGGTGGTCGTCTTAAGCGGAGGTAATCTTTTGAATGTACGCTTCAAATATTTGTTTTAACTCCAGATTCCATAGCGATTAACTTGCAGTATTAGTTGAGTTGGATGCTACTCTTAAAATTGCATGCCCTTACTGCTGAATTTTAGCACATAGTTGACCTGGGCTCTTCTTTTTCTCATAATTTTCTGCATCCCTGGGAAATCTTATTGCTACACACCGACTCCTTTTGATAATTTTACCGATTTTCACCATTCCATTATTCACATTTTTCAATTTTTCTTCCGTAAGTTTTTTCTCCCAAAAACTAATGGAAATTGCCTTCACACGTTATATTTTTTTTCTGAAGACTTAAAAAAATTGAGGAGTGTCTTATCATTTTGCTTCCAAGTGTATGTTAAATTTGATTGTGGCAATTGAACTAAATCATCTCTGTTTACGAGTACTTTGCCCTTTACCATCATATGGTACTTATTTGCTTACTTGCTGCATCTATTTATTGCAATCAAATAATTTAAGCCTGTAGGTGTCGGAAACACCTCAAATTGTCGGTAACATAGTTATCTTACAATACAAAGCTCATTCATTCCGGGACGCACCTCAGTCCGCGATATCTCGCGGAGAACTGGTTGCTTTTTTATTTTTAATCAAACTGAAAGACTTCTTGTAATTTTGCACCACAGTATAAATAATCTTTACATGAACATGCTTAAATTGAGAGCTTCTTATGTTGTAGGGAATCTTGGGGCTCTGAAATAGTATCGTTCGTTTTGATATGTTTCTTCATTTACAGGAAAAATAATGATTCTTGCATAGCCCTTGAACAGATTTGACTTTTTTTTTGGGATAAAATGCTTCTCTGGGCGAGTTTAAAGTATAGCTTACTACAAGATGTCAATTGAAACCTAGATTACTGCAATATTGCTATTACCAAGCCCCAGCTTGTGTAGATATTAAACTAAATATGACGAAAAAGCTTGGTTGGTTGAATATTTAGCATATTTTCCGCACTATCTCCAATTTCACCTATTTAGAAGGAACGTCTATCAGCTCGTCGACAACAACGATTCCTTAAAGACTTTCGTGGCATCTGTCTTGACTTCCTCGGTCACAATAACAATTGTATTGTTGGACAATGGACAATGTCGAGTGCTGCGTAGGTGTCTACCATAAGAAACTTCACAAGATTGAATGCATACAACCAACTTGAACCGAGATGTATGCGCAGCATTGCAAATTAACGTCTCCCTTATTTCCAAGATGAATGTACATCTGATACTATACTAGGAAATTTATTTTGCCTTTTAAGTTTATGATTGCAGAATTTAAATCTAGTCGTAGCACAAGTTTGTCTGAGGAAGAACTATTTGTTTGTTGGAAGGACACTTGTCAGTTTCCATTTTTGATAAAGAACACTCGAAAAGTTTTCTCATGTCAAACAACAAATTAACAAACTGACACAATATTGCTGTTGTTAATTCGTATCTACTCTTGAAAGACGGAATACCTACGATGCCATCAATTCCTCAGGGTTATTTAAGTTTCCGGAAGTATCTCTTTAACTTGGGTCAAGTTGATAAATTTTCTCCGCACATTCTCTCACAACATCTACAGTTCAGAGAAAGTTTACGAGAAGCTTAATGAAGATTGTCCACTTGATTTTGTTGTTTGTTACTTAACTACAGAGCTCTAGAAATTTCAGTGCAAATGAAATCATGAGAAATAGTTGCAGCAGCCAAAAAGCTCAAGGAGATTAAGAAGCAATTTTGAAGTAGGCTATAAAACTGGGATTAAAATATTATAGACTCTAAAGGTTGGTAAAAAAAAACAAAAAACCTAACAAATAGAGTGTGTTCTGACCAATTTAATGTTTTCTTTATTGAATAAAAAAAAGTATAGAAAGTTGTCTCAGTTTTATCAGTTCACTCATGGGGCCGATAAACATAGATTTTATTCATAGGTGATTTGTGGTTTTGTGATTAGGCCTAATATTTTGGTGATATTTGATTTGTCTTTGCCAGAAAACAGGCAGGCTTTTGTGGCAAATTTGATTTTCTTGATTGAAAGTGGTGAGGCTGTGCTGCCTGATAGTGTACGACGAAAATGTTTTCGCATCAATGCGATCAAAACCATGGTTAGGTTTCTTACCCTTAAGGGTAAGAAAGTTAGATAGTGCATCAATTGGTTTTTTGCAACAACGGCGTAATACTATTTATGTCGGCACTAAGAAGCCTTAAACATAAGCTTTAATATACAAAAATGGGACACGTATCAATACGTTTAAAAGTAATATATCACAGTTTCTTTTGTGTCTTATTAAAACACCGAAGGGTAAAGAATATTAAGTATTTTGAATACAACTAAAAACAAGTTTAAGAATAATCTAACAAGGGGTTTCATTTGAAAACAGAAACTATGGACTATCCGATAAGGTTTTAGCAAGAGCTCTCATAAACGCTCGCAGCGCTAGAAGCAAGCTTATGGATTCAGATACTTCTGGCGCATTGTAATAAATGCCAACATTATCTTAAGCGGAGTATTGGTTATTGTTTATCATAGTCATAAACTACAAAAACTATTGAGGCCGTAGCAATTAAAATTGACAATCTAATAGATACGATATTCTTGCGGAGATTCCCTAGAACTCGGTCCTCAGGCCAATTTTATACATTTTTATATCTGACATGAAACATTCCTCTAATTGTGTTGTAGAAATGTTTGCAGATTATACTGCTATGTACTCTACTCATACTGATGCGTACATTTATTTTAATCATCTTTAATGACAACTTGAATCAATTTATTGGCATTGCGTTACATGGAAATAAAAATAAATCGAGAGAAATCGCAAGCTGTGTTCTGCATGAAGAAGCGAGCCTCGCAAAATTGTCCTTCAGCGCAGATAAACATAATTAGTACTAATGTTCGCTGGACTAAAGACCTGAAATATCAAGACATGCATCGGGATTCTAAACCTTCATGGTCCACATAAACTCAACCCGTTCCAAAATCATGAATAGTATTCGTTGAACTTGCCCATTTATTAACAGAAGGTCTAAATTATCTTCTTCTAACAAAATGTTGATCTACTAGGCGATTATTCGGCCTCGAATCCTATGTGCTTCAACCATGCAGCATCTCACCTTAAAAAACTTCAAATTCTTCAAACCCAATTTTTGCAGATTATTTTTAATAAAACCATACTACTTTTCTATCTATCTACTTTACGAGCTAGCTGATTGTCTTACATGCTAGAGCACTTTGATAAGTCAGAGATTTTTTAATTTTCCGCGCAGTACCTTTAAATGCAATACTGCTCCCGTCAATTGCTATCTATTAATAAACTACTATAAAATTTTGAACAAGCTGCGCCATTTAGTTTGTGTTTGACAGCCATTGAAAGCAGACAGCCTCGTGAATTTGTACAAAATTGAAAATAAGTGAATTTTGAGTGCTGATCAAACATTACTTTTTGCATAAAAACACCGTTACCGAAACAAAAGAAAGGCTTGATGAATACTATGAGGACTCTGTACCATCAATTTTAATGGTAAAAAAATGGTTCACAGAGCTCTGATATGGTCTTGCCAGCACAAGTGAACGTTCAGGTTACCCAAAAGAGGTCGTCACGCCATAAATCGTCGATAAAATTCATGGAATGATATTGAACGGCCGCAGAATGAAAGTGTTTGGTGAGGTGGCTGAGGCTGTAGGCATCTCAACTGAGTGGGTCATCACACTTTACATTCATATTTAAAGATGAAGAAGCTATCCGCGTGATGAGCGCCGCGATTGAAAAGTGTAAACAGTTCAACGACGAATGTTATTAGGAGCTTTTGGACATATTCGGTATTGATTTGAAGCAGAAATGACCACATTTGGCACAGAAAAAAGTGCTGTTCCATCAAGACAATGCACGGGTGCACACGTGTGTAGTCACCATTGAAATAATCCGTAGATTGGGCTACATACGGCTTCTCGATCCATCAAATTCTCCTGATTTGGCCCCCTGCAACAATCTTTTGTTTCCAAACCTGAAGAAATGGACGGAAGGTAAGACATTTGGCACGAATAAAGAGATTATCACTGAAACAAATGCCTATTTTGATGGCCTTGAGAATACTTATTATTTAGAAGGAACAAAAAAGACGGAAAACGTTGTACCCATTGTATAATAAAGTTTAAACGAAATTATGTTGAGAAAAAGGAAATTATGTTGGCCAAAAAAAAATTTTGCGTTCAAACTATCCTAGTACCAGAGGAATCTTTAAGTAAATGTGAATATGCCGCCAATTCACTGATTACGTCTCTATACATGCAAAAGTAGCCTTATTTATATCTGTAAGGTTGATTTCACATAGCATTACGACAATTTAAAACTCAGGAGATCTTATAAACTTGTTTCTCCTCTTCAAATCTTCCACTTATGAAGGATGTTCAAATTTGAGGTATCTCATTAAATTTGTCACCACCTTTTTGACAGGTACTGGATTAAACAGATTTTTTGTTAAAGTATAGGGCAATTAAATTTTTGTTAACTAAAGTCGATTGCCACACGAGTGAACAACGAGTTTTCATTATTTATTTGAAATATGGCGACAGTTATTCTGAAGTTAGGATAAATTACTATAATACGGCAGAGAAAATGTTCCAAAAAACTATGATGTTAAGCTTATCATTGATAAATTTGGAAAACAATAGTTCAATTCAAGATCAGGATAGCAAAGTTGATCATCGTAGTAGTCGTTCAAGTTAAAGCATTGCCAATGTTCGCAAAAGTGTTACTGAAGGGACAAGGACATGAATTCATTGTCGTTCACAGTGATTAAATCTCAAACTAACATCATTGTTCAATATTTTACACAAAGATCTTTATGTAAAGGCTTGCAAAATACAATTAACACAAGACTTGAAACCAACTGACAACCCATTATATCGGCAATTCCTTAATTGGGCCATAGAAAACAAGAAGAAAATAAGATTTTTTTTTGCAAGAAAATTTTTTTTGCAACAAAACCAAATTGTCACCCTGAAAATTCTAGTAAATTGTTCGAAAAGCCAATGAAAATAAAAAAAAAGTTACTGTATTATGTGGGTATGGTGGCATAATTAAACCATATTTTTTCCAAAATCAAAATTGATATGGAATTACTGTGAATGGAGCTCGATATCGCGAGATGATTAGAATCTTTTTGTGGAGTCAATTGAAAGATATTGTTATGTAAAATATGTCGTTTCGACAGGACGGTGCAACATGCCACACAGTAACGGAATCAATCAATCTTTTGAACGAGAAGTTTAATAATCGAATATTTTCTCGAAGAACAGACTTTAATGGGCCACTAAATGAGACATTCTTTTTCATTATTTAACTTAACTAACGTATTTTAATTTCCAATAAAAACAAATACAGATTTTACACAATTTAAGTCTTTTATTAGCGTTTAGTAACCAATTACATACTAGGATTCTTATTCATATACTCTATGGCACTTAAGACCTTGTCTAACCTCTAAATATTATACGATATAAGTAATTATGAAATTATGTTAAATTTACTTGAATTGAATTGAGTTATTGCTATAATTATCACTTTATATTTGATGAACCAATAAATTTTTTTTTTCCCAAATATTTGTTAATACTCAATTGCAGCTAATCATACCCGTGGAAATTAATATTTTTGGTGCCATTACTTAACATTATTATTCGGAATAATTGAACGAAGAGAATATAGTTTGTTTTTTTTTATCATTTTTTAATAATAATAAATTCTTATCCTAAATAATTACTTGTTGTCCCAAATATTTATCCTAAATAATTACTTGTTTTTGGCGAACTCTAGAGATTCCTCGCATTACTTAGAAATTGTTGCTCTTAGGTGAGATCTAGGGAGCTTATGACATATTGAAGTGGCAACAGTGGCATTACCTGCAATACCAGGCAGCGAAAATATATTGCTTTGTGCTTACGTGTAGAGATAATCAAAATCCACATACTATAGAAGCTGCTTATTAATAACCTATCATCTTAACAATGATAGGCACATCGATGCATATCTCCATAGAAGAGAGAATCAATTAAATTAACACGGTTCTAATACTTTCACTTAGCAAATCAAATATGTGTAAATTGAGCAATTCGAGACGAAAAAGCTCCCAGCAAAAACAAAGCCATAAAAAATACTAATTAAGACAATACTTTAAATTTGTTTGAATTCTCAAACCCTTTTAAAAAACAATAATGTAGGAAAAATGATAAAGCATGAAAACTGATAGGGTCAAATAATTCATAGACCTCACTTTATTTCAGAAGGCTTTTCGCGAAGAAATTAAAATTAAATTCCTATTTTTCACATGTTAAATGTAATGCATTTAAGCGCTCCCAGTTCACCACACAGCTAATAAAAAATAGCACTCGTAAGTCTGTCAAAGGGCATAAAAATTGCTGACAAAATTGAGTCTCGTAACTCGAAGTGACTTCTTTCATCTGTGCATGTTCAATGACATAGTACAGCAAAACACATCTAACAGCATCATGATGGAAGAACGCGTAGGAAAACGACAAGCTAATTCACAAATGCTGATGCTGTCAGTTATTTGGCATTTGAACTCGTTTCGATAATTCAGGGATGACATTTACCTATGAACAACTGACTCACAGCGATATTCAATAAAAACAAATATCTGGTGAGTCGATACTTATGTACCTAAGTCTTCTATGTATATGTATATCTAGCAAATTAAACTGGTTAAGTTTGGAAGCTGGAAAACCAAAGCTGTGAACCAACACTAATCAAAATCTTTGCAAATACCATCGATACTTTTGCTCAAAACTTCAAAATAAAAATGCCAATAAAGAGCCCAAGGATCTTTGGACGTGAAAGAAGTTCGAAACCAACGTCAACCTAGACATAACTACATCGTTCGCCGCGATATCCTTCGATTCTAACTGTCGCACCGTGCAATATGAAAATAGAAAGTGAATGTGGCAATTTCATGCTACGTCAAACAAGAATTTTAATCAATTCAAACGATACAACCGGGTCCTCTTTGCACCATACTGATAGGATTCGGGCTACAAATCATCTTGTCTCTCCGCACTCGAAACGCTATCTACCTATTTGTCTTCAAATATATTTTCAGCTGTGGTGGCTAAGATGACGACCGAAAATTTACCTGTCGGCGAGGAGCCTGGATGGGTCAGTGAAATTTTAATCCAAGACCATCTATATGTACATCGATATGTAGATTTATTTGCATAAATTACATAACGCAAAAGACGATGGTCATGGCTGACAGGTCAAGAGCTAGCAGGAATATTGGAGTATATAAGTATACATACCATATATGGTAGAAAAAAAGCTGAAAATCTGTAGAATGAACTTATATGAACATCAGCTCCTCGACTTGTCAACTAATAGGTAGTGGATTTGTGACTAGTTTATTTATCAAATTATATGAGTTTATTAATAAAAGAGATTCTTCATAAAAACTTCAATTCACATCTTCGTTGCTCTGTTTCTTCAAAGAACTATAAAATATACAGTGTGGCACAGAAGTTTGGCTGGTTTTTAGACTGTATAGAAAACAAATGAGAACATACTTCATATTAATAATACATGTTACTTAATGTGTGTACTTTGTAATGGAATTATAATATTAAAGCAATCTTTTTTAATAAAGAATTTTTTATAATAAATACTAAGACCAGAAAGTTTTGTAGATACTACACAAGAAGTTTACCCTGTAGATACTACATAAAGAAGATTTCAGTTTACATCAGGCACCTCGTCCGAATTTCCGGACAGCCCTTACGCGAGCGAAAATGATAAGCTTCAGAAAATGTTAAACATATGACAGCTTGGAAATGCGTTGATCCCGAGCATACTTACGTATGTCTAATATCGATAAAATAGATCATCAAACAAATGCTAATTGTTCTTTTTTCCCTTCATTGGCTCAATAAGGTTGCTGTGATTTTAATATTCGTATGCTAGTCTGATTTATATAAATGATTGTTGGTCGAATTATGGGACAGTACTGAACGTACCCATTGATATAAGCACTTGCAGCTAAATGCCTTTGAGTAAGTATACATATATGCCTAGGAAAAATAACCAGAGAGTTCATGGTTCATGGCTCTCTCTCTTTCTATCTCTCTCTGGCTATGACCATGTGAGTAAACAATAAACTTTGTTCAACTTAAGCAGTTTTATTTTACATTGGAACAAACATAAAATTAATGTCAAGTTGAAATAAAAGAAAGCCCTACCACTGTTTCCGAGTGAACATGAACATGAACATTATACAATTCAAATGCCGGGCGTCCAACTGCACTATAAACTATATAAATGTTCAAGAAAATTGAGATGGCTTTTCAAACACCCCCTCTATTTCGCTCTGTGACTCAACACTTAGATTAATTTTTAATGCAAATTACACTAAAGAAAAATTTAAAGGTTTTTGTATTTGATCTTTAAGAGCTGTTTAGGTAAAAAGCAAACCATCCTAAAGATCAACTACCTTTTCTTAAAGATCAACTACCCTTCATACCAATATCTTCGTAATTTACTCCACTTTCAATAATATCCTAAAATTCACTACCCATGTACGTATTTTGTACCCTGTGATTAGTGAGATCAATGACACACAGAGAAAAAATACAACCAACAATTCTCCAACACATTGGATTGACCACAACAAACCGCTGAAACTACACCAATTCAACCAATCCGAAGAATTTTTTATACAAAACATGACAGAATTTACTTTCCTCTTCTCGCAAACTCTTTCTAAAGAGACAGTCATGTTGACCGTGGTCACCGTGTATTTCAAGCCAACTATTTCTGCAAAACTCTCTTTATACACAACAAAAACTAAAGCTTCATTAGTAACAAAAGAATTCTGAATTACTTGATGTGCTCACACCAGCCAATCAGTTTGCGTACTGGATGACATGCTGAATGTTTGTACAGTCTGGAGTAGAAGTTCATATTTAAATGATATTTATGGGCGAAATGATGAATCTATATATATACCGGGATATTTGTAACTAACGGCTGATAAGGAAAAGCGCTGAATAAAAGAAACAAATATGGCTTAAAACGATAGGGTTCGCTTTAGGAAAAAGCAGCAAAAAACTTTCAAATATACTTTGTAACAATGTTTACCTAAAACTAGCATATGAAAAACTAATTTCGAACTTCGAAACGCACTTTCAACTATTTCAAATAATTGCTCAAAGAACAATCAACCTGCCCAAGAACTTTTAGCTTCGTTAATTTGAAAACTAATAACAAGTTTAGCTAATCTTTCTCTAAAAGTTTTTTTTGCAATAAACAAAATTTAGCTCACATTTTTATTTTTTATTTATATATTTTTCATATATAGACAAAAAATATTTTATTAATAGCGTTTGGGTGCTATGTGTCATATTTATTTTGTAAAATGGTTTGTGTTAAGCGCTAGACATTTGTGGAATGTGTATAGATGAATACACCCATAAGCTTATTTACAATCGGTTCTATTGTCAATTTATTGTTAAAGCTTAGTAGAGCCTCTTGTTACTTCGAAATGTTAATTGTAGTAGTGAACAGTTGTCAAGCAAATCACATTCAAAAAATTGACTGTAGGTTCGAAAAGAAATTCTAGCAATTGAAATAGGATGACGCACCAAGTAAGTCTCAATCAAATAAGTACATAAATGTAGAACAAATGATTGAGATGCAATAACTTTCTTGAATCTAAATCTTTTTAGCAGCTTCAATAAATAATCCAAACTGATTTCTTGGATATTTTATCCATTTCAACAGATTTTCATAATTTTATCTTCCTCCCACAAAACTATCAATCAAAACTATTTTTCTCTACGACGGTGTCTTTACCAACTCCCTGTCTCGCCTTCTGTTGCTACCAGATAAATCTACCATCTCAGTTATGCCTTGGTTGATAGTTTCATCTTAAGTATTCATTGATAGGAATCTTGAAAGCACAAGTTCTTTTATAATAGGTGCGTTTTTTTGCTCCTCTATTCAGCAGAGAACAGTGTATAGAAATTATATTCTTCATGTGTAGTTCACGTGCTGAAAAAAGAAAAGCTCATGATAAGTTGTCTTTTTTGCCGTGCTTGTTATCATGATAAGTTGTCTTTTTTGCCGTTGGCGAATGGAAGGCAAAATTAATTACTCAGCATCGTAAATAATCCTACATAAGTCTTTGGTAATTGTGCCAGCGTTTCAAATGATTTATTTCACCTCATTTAAATTCTACAGTAGTGAGATAATTACGCGTCGTTCTGTTGCGATTCTCTTACCTCCTTGCTGCATCATTTAATTAAAGAAGAAATTTCCAAATATATGTATGCATAATAACTGCGCAAAGGAAGGTGATTTGTTTTGACGCCATACATAAATGATAAAACACGATTCAAAAGGGGACAACGACGATGAGATGTGACTTTATAATTGGAACACGAAGGGGTTTATTAATAGTCTGTGTCAATGTGGATCCAAACGCCGTCATCATGTCAGCATATAAATCTAGAGTTGAAATTCAAAACAGAAAAAGCTCCTGTAAACGAATGTTGTAAGTGCAGTTACAAGGTGAGGACCAAAATAGGCAACGCATCCCAGCCGAAAATTGTTTGATCACAAAAAATAAACAATGCCCAAATAATAAATAATAATATCCAAATAATAGATAATGATCCATTATTTTAAGAAATATATGCGAAACTAAGATCCAGTGGACTTAGAAACTTCCAAATGTGCTATAGCTACAGCAAATCCCAATTATCACCTAAAAACATGTACATACATACATATGTATATGAATTATCCATTTGTCAAACTGTCAGGAAATAATAAAGCAACGAATGATTTTTTTCATTCGTCGTATAATAATGTCTTTATTATGAAACATACTATTTTTGAGCAAATTTATGCCGCAGAAGTCCAAATGCGATCATCATATTTTCATGTTCCGCAAGTCCGTAATGTCTGATTGTGAAATCAAAGTTTGAGTTTCCGGTAGAATTGTTTCATTAAGAGATTATTTACTTTCCTCGAAATTAATTACTCGCTGAGCTAAAATTTGATATGATTTACGGTGCACCGTATTGTACACTGACAATTAAGGAAAATTTATTTTAAATGATAGCAATGAGCGGCGACGATAACGACAATTCAATGCAAATCTGCTTGACAATGCTTTAGGGCAGTTGCTGATAAGATATAAAAGCAATTATTATTTTGCTGCTCATAGTATGAGCATCTTTAAGCTGAGAAGACCTCAATTTAGCAAATTTCAATCTAGTTTTTGATTTGAACTCTTAAAGTGAATATTGGGGTATGTGCTGAACTACAAGCGCTGTTTGTAAGACTATTTCCAGCAAATTTCACACAAAGTATTCAATCTTTTTTTTGTGAAATCATTCTGGGTTTTGATAAACTTTTTGTTTTGGTTTGAAGATTTTTTCGTATAATTGGAGCTTGGTAGCTCTCTACTGAATCTTTGGGGCTTGTTATGAAAAGAAATGTATGTTGATTTTTAGTTACGCAATGAAATATAAACAAATGTTAATTCTTCTCGCAGACTCTTTCATTTTTTCAACTATTTTCTTTTCAAAAAACTTCAATTTTCTCGTATGAGTCAAAGCGGAAAAATACATCCCTAAATCTAGTGTTCATATCTATAGTCGAGGTTACCAACAAAATTGTAGACAGAAGTATAGGGAAGCAGCTAATATTCCTTGCATGTTTAGTAAACATTGAACTGACAGGGTCACATAATACCGGTCGACACGATTTTTACGTCTAGCTTTTGCATAGGAAATTTTGGTTTCTCCTACGTTACTAATAAGAGAAACCAAATTTTTTATCAAAGTTTGCTTTTGTAGAAACTAGATCAATTTTTTGAATTTTCAAGATATATGACTAATTTTTATTTTTTTATCAAATAATTTTATTTTTAATTTCAGTCAGAAAAATGTTTGCTTCTTTTCAATTCAAAAATTATGATAAATAATAGCAAACAAATGTAAAGTCCAAAAACGAATATTTTTGATGATTTATTTTTGTTTCTATGAACTTTCTCGTATCAAGCCCCAAATGTATTCTCCCATCATACTCTCGTTGTATTATCCTTGGTAAGATCGTCCGAAGTCAATTACATCTTGATAAAAAAGTTCTCCTTGCTCCTCGGAGTAGGCAACTATATCATCTTCAAATTGGCTCAGGTGAGAATATAAGTTTATAGGACATTCTGCAGTACATAATTTTAAAGCTTTCAAGGATAGTTTCAATCAATCCTTAATAATTTTCAGCTCTGGTGTGTCTGAGAAAACCATTAACTACTGCTCTAAGACTCTCCCAGGCTTATTTTTCAAGAACATTGAGTAATTGTGTGAATTTACTGATCATCATTTTTTTTATTTGTGGTCCGACGAAAACACCCCCTTTAACTTTAGCTTCAGATAATTTCAGAAAAAAATCTTTTTGAATATTCCAAAGTCTGCATGAAAAAATTGCCAACAGGAAGATCAACGGGAAAAACTGCAGGACAAGCACGTTACTTTTCGACGTTATTAAAAAATATTCCAGAACAATTTAATATCTTCTATGCCAACAAGTTGTGATGGTGTTGTTAAAAATAAAGGATTTGCGACGAAATACTAAAACGAACAGACATTCGATATAAATTCTGAGAATGAGGAGATTTTGACAGTCGATATCGCTTATCGTCAAATAAAAACAATAACGAATATCAACTTAGGAATTTCGGCATCATAACCCGAACGATGTGATGTATCAAAATTTTCCTGTTGAATTATAACTCTTGTTTTTCCTCCGGTTTGTTCTGCTTTACGCAGAACTAGTCCTGGCTTCCTGAATAGCAGGCCGCAGCCAACGTTTACTCGATTTTTGACTTCTATTCAATTAGATAATCACACACATTCACACTTAGAGCCATGGCACTGGTGGTATTCGAACCCGCAGGCACCGTAGCACGCCGCTTTTCGGCCTAACGCCTTAACGAGCAGAGCCACGGGGCCCTCAATTATAGCTCTATTCTATGGCAAACTTTCGTAACATTCATTAGCTTCAGATGAATGACAATGGCATTAGAAAATTTAAATAGTAGACTAAAACTTAGTACTGTCTTCGATTTGTTTCGGCGAAAATTTAGCTTGAAAATAAGCAAGAGTTGTACTAACTTTTTAGTGTGAAAAGTTGCTTCTTTTCGTACCAAAAGTTGCTTTCGGAATTAAAATGCAGATAGCATTGACACATGTTTCCAATGCTTATGCCGGGTGTGTTTATAGCGATGTAGCCCAGGATCTATTTTAGGTCAGCTCGTTTGAAATCGTGGACTAACCTATCGCCAGTTTGGGTCGGGTAATGAGTGTTTACAGCAGGTGGAATATATACCTTAGGTGAAATTTGGTGTATAGTCCGCGGACTAAGCGTCTGCTGTAAACATATCCATTCAGTGTTTGAACTAGAAAATTGAATTGTGCAAATGTCTTTTGAATAACAAAATCGATCGAAAATTGAAAATCTTGACATTTTATCCCTAAAAAATGAGCAATGTCTCTAGTTTTCCCCATTGTCAAAATTTTCGTCCGAGACAATGACCAGATAATGGAAACGTGTCAAAATTTAGCTTCATGATTAACTCGGTAACAGCCTTAACAAGTGCAAGGTTTGAAGGTAATTGAAATCACAGCGAAAATCCTCTTTGATTCTTCATCTGAAGATGACAATGAAAAAATCTTGCGAGGAAATTTAAAAGATTCTAGCAATCATTTGTAGTTACCGGAATAAAAGTATGAAATGACATCTTGATAAATCAAATTATTTAAATGTATTTTTTAGGTTCTTTAAAAGTTTTCGTGCATCACAGGAAGCTTTTAAGTACGAGTATATAATGAGCAAGTTGGATATCGCAGGTACTTTAAGCTTTTCTGTTCAGCCTATATTGAAGCTAGCACGCACGTTGTATTTGCTGGCAGGTAGAGCGTACCAGCATGAAGTGGCAATGCTTGCTTGATCTGAATGACTCAAAACACCGTATCAAAATTTTTAAAGGTGTGATTGATAGCAAAGATAAAATTCATTTTGGAACAAAAGTGTAAGGTTTGGTTTCACGAAAAATATGGGACTCCAGGAGATACAACATTTGAATAATATGTAATGAATATAGTAATACTAACACATTTTCTTTTCTTACAATAATTGAATGCATTGCTAGTATTCATTTATCTCCGTTGCAATTGAATGAAAACGACCATGTATTTTCTAAACGTAAACGAAAGCACAGTTTGAACATGATGATAGTAACAATTATATATTTATAGTTTAATGATCATATTACCAAGTTGTACAAAGATAATGACCAAGTTGTACAAAGGCAGTTGAAGGATCCTTCTGTATGAATGCAAAGCAAAATATAAACCAGAAAAGGTTGCACAATTTGCAAACGTTTGTGAAGCATTGCATAATATTTGCGTTCGCTACCAAATAAATTTTGATGTCGTCGCATCACCAGATGGTCCAATACTCCGTATGGACTACCACGGTGGGGGTTAAACAGATTCGCAAAGAACTGCAAGGCGAACGATGAACAACATTGCTTCAACATTAATTATACAATAATTTCGAAAACCAAATTTATTTATTAATCACTAAGCGAAAATTTTATATTAACTGTATTAAAAAATTTAAACTATTTGTTATATCCTTATACTAACATTTTCGGCAAAGCTCTATATTTTTTGAATGCATAGATATTTTCATTTTGGTGAAAAACTCCTTTTGAGTATTTATGCAAAGATGAAATAAATTCGCTTTATTGATCTTGTCAGCAAATTTGTTCTTCACAATTCACTCCGACTGCTTATGTCACCATTATTTGTACCAAACCTGCGAGCGGATATGCCTTCTACGAATGTTGCAATTCCTGCTGCTGCACTTACAGTTCCTTCTACTGTTGACAGTTGTTTGATTTCGCATGGCCCGCCAGCCATTTTCCTTTTCGACTTTTTATTGTCAAATAGTTTTTTTTTTTCGTTTTGTGCTTCATGTCCACCCAAACCTATAAAAAAATTTAAATCAGTGACACGTAACAAGTATTGCTTTTTCGTTTTTGATGGGTGGACCAGCCGCATTCAACTTATTCGTTAAGCGTCCCCAAAGTTGAGCGTTGCAGAGTCTTCCTTGGCTTGAATTCATATCGGCACTCTTTGCAAAGTTTGCATGTTTGGCCATAAAGTAACTGAATATTTCGAACTGACATGCAGTCGTTTTCTTAAAATTCGTTGCGTTTTCCCGGAAAAACTTTTTCCTCGATGCAAAATGCTACAAACTAATCATAATACTTACATTTTCGAAAAAGAACTCGAAATCGTTTCGACAACTCTTCACCTATCGTTCACTCTTCGCATACAAAAAACTACGAAATTGAAAGCCATCACGTCACTAGTTGAGGATGAATTTTGATGACATATCGATAGTCGTTTGACTTTCGTGAGAGATTTCGATCGTCGCCGTCGTTTACTGGTTTTCGTGATTTCAAATGTCGAAAATGTTGACAGTCGATATCGTCTATCGCTGGCTGTGATTCATACTCTCATCATAAACTAAGGGGTGCTTCAATTTTGACCAGGCAAACTTTGAAAGCTGAGAAATATTTTGTTTTTGTTGCTGAAAAGATTGAATTGTCATTGTTATGTTTTTTATAACACATAAATAGATAAATATGAAAAAATATCCTACTTTTCCTGCCAATATCAGAGGATAAATCAAAGGATATTTCGCAAAAGGGTCCTGTAGTTTTGTCCAATACTGTATGTTCGAGCTATACAATTTGTTTTAAGTGGTAGAATGCTGTTATGGACATGACCATAATATTTCAATTAGCAGTATATTCAGAGCTGAGGCAGATATACAACTGCGATTTTAGGCCAAATATTACCATACTGTATTCTATTATTATATTAGGTGCGTTTTTTTGCACACCCGACCAGAACAAATTTTGATAAGCATATTGAATATAACAAAAATCCTACGCTTGTTGCGTCACTGAATCAAAAAATGTTAAGCAGTTGTAGTTTATGGGCTTACATGTAGAGTCTGCTCATAACAGTAAGAGCCGTTTCACACGAGACACTCGGTGTCCGGCCACTGAATCCGCAGCCACTGTTTTTGTATAGAATTGTGGCCCGGACACTGTGGCTCTGTGTGTATGCTCTCATTTATTTCTATGCCCCGGCAGTGGCTAGAGACACAGTGGCCGGACACCGAGTGTCTCGTGTGAAACGGGCCTAAGAGTGTTCTAAACGGTTCGTACCACTGCTGCTAATTATTGTGAAATCGGCAGTTTGAATTGAATGGATTTGCATAGCACTCTGCAATTTTCAATTATTTTACATCAAATCTTGTAGTGTGCAGACTGTTTTTGAGTGTTTCGATGCACATTACATTGTAGATTGTTTCATATGCAAGTTTCATGTCTGATTTCGACTAATATCTAGATACGATTTCGTTCAGGTTTTTCCTATGGATTATTCTCATTTAACAACCAATCTAAGCAAAAGCTCAGCGAATGCAACAACATTTTCGAACAACGCAATTTTTCTGCTCGGGATTGTTTTTTTTGCAACCTTACGTAAACCTGCTCTGCTAGGTTGCAAAAAAACGCACCTATGTATGTATATAAATAAGTATTAATAGGTGCGTTTTTTTGCAACCTAGCAGAGCAGGTTAACGTAGGGTTGCAAAAAAACGATCCCGAGCAGAAAATTGCATTGTTCGAAAATGTTGTTGCATTCGCTGAGCTTTTGCTTTGATTGGTTGTTAAATGAGAATAATCCATAGAAAAAACTTGAATGAAATCTTATCTAAATTTTAAGCGAAATCAGACATGAAACTTGCATATAAAACAATCTGCAATGTAGTGTGCATCGAAATACTCAAAACCAGTCTGCACACTACAAGATTTGATTTGAAAATGGCAGAGTGTTATGCAAATTCATTCAATTCAAACTGCCGATTTCACAATAATCAACAGCAGTGTTACGAACCGTTTAGAACACTCTTACTGTTGTCAGCACACTCTACATGGAAACCCATAAGCTACCACTGCTCAACATTTTTTGATTGAGTGACGCCACAAGTGCAGGATTTTTGTTGTTATATTCGATATGCTTAACAAAATTTGATCTGCTCGGGTGTGCAAAAAAATGCACCTAATATTTTGAAAGTACTCAAACATACGGCTGAAAATACGGCTAATACCCCATATTATTCTTTTAATTAATTTATGATCAATAAACCTTTTGACTTCTTCCCGGGCTTTCATGTTATTTATTTCAACGTGACGATGAATTTTTTCAAATTATTACTCACATTCACCCAACTAACAACCAAGGTCCATTTCATTAACGGGCCAAATTCACAAAACATACCCTAGAAGCTTATCCATTAGACTAAAAGTGAGTGGGGTTAAATTATGCAAACCTTCATTACTTAATAATTAAAAAATTAGCATATCAGACGAAAACCCTTCTAAATTTACCTGAGAAATTTCGCATCACGTTAAAGGTAAGGCAGACAACACCACTTAGCCTTTTAAATATTGTTCGAAAAGTTTCGTCTTGCTCTCGTATAGACACTTCGATGTAATCTCAGTGCTTCCATCAAAATTCATCAACGAAAATGCTTGATCCTTTCCTCACGTTTGCCTTCTCAGTGCTATTGAGTTTGAGAAACAAGCGATGAGAAGGTAGTTAATGTGTGTTAAGAAAAAAACACTTTGATGAAGCTCTCTTTAGTTAGGTTTGATTATGTTTTTCGCGATAACAAAACGTTGTAATGGAGTTTAATCGAGTTAAGCTACAAATGAAAGGTGGTTGAATATACTTATGTTAGTAGATACTGAATTTAAAATTCTATTAACTAGTGAACTAAACCATATTTAAATTTTTAAGGATACAAGATTACCGACAGCGAAAATTACCGACATCACCAATCCTTTCCCTCAAGGCAAACTGGAGCAAATTACGT
Source organism: Nemotelus nigrinus (assembly GCA_947369275.1). Taxonomy (NCBI): domain Eukaryota; kingdom Metazoa; phylum Arthropoda; class Insecta; order Diptera; family Stratiomyidae; genus Nemotelus; species Nemotelus nigrinus. The sequence continues at coordinate 43,726,421 of OX376374.1, forward strand.
TCCACTTCAACTATTATCTGCACTCTTCGTTCATCTGCAAGTTTGGAAATAAAGGCGAAAACTTTTTTAGCGCTCATCTGCCACATCTCAAATAAGCACTGGGGCTACAATACATACCGAGTTTGGCTCAACTTACGTCAAATACATACTTACATACGCCTACATGTCCCGATGAAAAGTACCGGATGCTGGATTCCAATAAGAACAAAGTAAATGAAACGTAAGGTGAATTAATATCCCGAAGTGAAAGCGCATCCCTTCATTTGCCATCAAAACTTCGTTAATATTTAACGAAACGGAACGGACGGATATGAAGTGGTTTGACCTAAGTCACTTGGCCCTGCAGACAAGAAATCCAAGTCTGCTGGATTCAGCAAGCCTGTCGAGAGTTTTCAAATGGAGACGTTCGAGTAGCGTGGCTCCAATGGTGCTAGCTGAAAGCAGTTGGAAATAGAATGGATGTAACACATTTTTATTGGTTACTTGAGATCCCGGCTATAAATCGAATTACCATTCTTTTTGCCTGATTTCTTTATTGAATTTGACTTCTCAATTATTCAGTGAAATTGAGAAACGTGATACACTAGTCGAGATAAAGAGTATGAAATTTCCCGATTCCGGAGTGAGTAGTTGAAGGATAGTGAATGTAGAAGATTGATAAACTTTTAATGGTATCGGAAAGCTGTGGGTAAATTGTTGAGTAAAAAGTTGAAATTTTGGAAATGTTTTTAGAGGTTAATAGGGTAAAGTTTTATCTGTATAGGGCAATAAAAAGTTGTGAAAATTTATGATAATTATGAAAAATGATGATGAATAGTTATATAGCTTCTTCTCTTTCAAAATTTTACTCATATTGCTACTATAGCCTTCCTTACGTATTGAAAAATTTGCTTCCAGTTATATACCACGTTCTATTTTATGGTAAAATTATAGCTCATAATCTTCGTCAACAGTTAATAAAACCTCAAAAAAAAGATAGAGCCAATCACTTGAACACTATAGATCCAAAAACTTTCGTCGGATTCTATCACCCAGTATCGTCAGTATCTTCTCAAATGATTAACCAAAATTTGCTTGTCAAATTCCCCGATCTGCCCACCTGCATTAAATTACTATTACTTAATTGGGTGGTAATCTCAGGTGATTTCGCAACCACACATGTATCAATTGAGTATTAAAAGTAACTCAAAGTCAACGAGTGAAACAAAATTTAGAGTGAAACACAATTTGAAAAACATGCACAGCTATTGCAAATAGTTTGCATGTTTGACGTATTTACAGCAAGGGAGGAGAAAAATTAAATTAATGATTGATGCTATTTCAACATTAAATAGAATTAATTAAAATTTTAATTAAAATCTCGGTTGTTCGCTGCATATAAACTCGCCCTTTCTGCCACGAAAAAGTTTTTTCATACTTCAGTATGATAATGTACCTTTGTTTTATACAAATGCACACGTATGCTTAACAGCACATTAACATACATGCACATGTGCATGTTTTTTGCCGAACATTTCAAGCCTTGTAAGTATGTACGTAAATACAATTGAGTTGGTTTGAACTTTGATGTGAGCTAAAATCCTGAATGTACATATATATTGGACAGTGTAGAGCTCTTTTTGTAGACCATATTAAAGTAATTAGATTTACTATCATATGAATGAAATTTTACATGATCAGATCATAAACTATGTTTTCTTTATGTGATTCATTACCTGTGAATTTTTTGTACAAATTTTGTAATAAAATATGCCTGTTAAATCCCAAGTAAAGAATGTAGCGGTTTGGATTAATGGAATATGCTTGCCATGGCACGTTAACAGAACCGAAGACCAGTCAACAGCCTGCCAAGAGGTGGCGGTAAACCATCAACGAGGCAAATAAAAAAAAAGATAATTGCTCCGAAAACAGGGTACCATAGAAATGGCCGTGAAGGCCCCTTGTCCACATTAGCGGAACAAGTTTTAATCCTACCTCCACTGATGCTGGTTTGCCGCCTAGCTAGTTCTACGTGGCTGGGGTAGGACAAAAAAGGTGGACGCTAAGTAAATTTCATCCGCCGTAAAATTTTACTATCCCCAATTTAACAATAAAAAGAGAAAGGAGCTATTGCCCGCAAAGGATGAGACGTAGCTCTCAGGCATGGGCTGCAAGCCACCGTTGGTTGTTGCAGTGCTGCTGCTTCAGCTGCAACCGATGCAAATTGCGTCACGGTTGAACATTGCCGTTTGGGTGACAGTACCTGAGTGGCACTAGCTGGCGTCGGCCTTCGATTAATTGCGATCGACAAAATTGTGATGAGTTTTCCAAACCTTCTAATAATTACATTGACTCAGTTTTAGAAGCTCTGAGATCTTCTTAACACTACACGAAAAAAAATTTTAGTATATTTTACCCAACCTTATGTATCACTTATCCTATAGTGTATAGGGCATACACTCCGCATCAAAATGATAGGACACCCCGGAAATTTTCCCATTTCTCAAAACCGATAACAGGTAGAAAAAACTTTTATTGTGGGTCATATAGTACATGCAAGGAATGTTCAGAGTGTTTAACGTAATAGCCCCTTCAACTAATGTTCTAGGACTTTTTCGGGTTTACCTGAAAAAAAGGTGCTTCAAAAAGATAGGACAGGGTATATAAATGTGCAGTTGCAAGCATTTGGTGCATGAAGTGAGTTTGAAATTTGTTTAGTGTTTACGTGTTTAGATAAACTGAGGTCTTTTCGTAAAAATTTCGATATTTATTCAGTACGGACTAGTGAATTGTGTTGCAAAAATGGGTCGCGGTAAAAAACTAAGTGAAAGTGAAATAAAAACGATTTTAAATCTGAAAAATGAGAGTTTCAGTGTCGCAAAAATCGCGAAAATTGTAAAACGAAGTCGAAACGTTGTAATGAATTTACTAAAAGATCCTGAAAATTACGGGCAAAAGAAGAGTCCAGGCAGACCTAGTGCCCTAAGTGACCGTGAAAAGCGGTCGATATTACGAGTAGCGTCAAACTCAACAGCAACAGCGAGACAAATTGCGGAAAAAGCTGGTGTGAACACAAACATTTTAAATGTCCAACGTCTTTTGAAAAAAACACCCACTATTCAACGAAGAAAACTTCTTAGAAAACCACCGCTAACAAAAAAGCATATTGAGGAACGGTTGAAATTCGCTCGGGAACATGTTAGATGGGAGAATGTAATCTTTACGGATGAGAAAAGGTTCACCTTGGATGGACCCGACGGTTGGTCATATTATTTTCATGATTTAAGGAAAGATCGCCTATTCCAAGTTCGCAGACAAATGGGTGGTGGAGGTGTCATGGTATGGGCAGGGATCGGATATAAAGGGAAAACCGAAATCTGCTTTGTGGATGGAAAAATGAAAAGTGCGGATTATATAAAATTAATAGATGAACAAATCAGGACACATGCAACAAGGATTTCTAAAGAAGACTTTATCTTCCAACAGGATAACGCAGCAGTGCATACAGCGCGTATTGTAAAGGAATATTTTTCCTCCAAAAATATTAGGATTTTACCATGGCCAGCTAGATCTCCAGATTTAAATGTTATAGAGAATGCTTGGGGTCAACTATCCCGTGCTGTGTATCGGGGAAATAAACAGTTCAATTCAATCCAGGAGCTTAAAGATGCCATACAAGAAGCTTGGAGACTAATTCCGCAGAAATATCTGAAAAATTTATATAAATCTCTACCAAGTCGAATGATAACTGTTTTAGCAAAACAAGGAAAGGCAACACATTATTAAAGCATAAAATAATATACTTAAATTTATTTTTAAATAAAGATTTTTTTCTAAATACCTTCAGCTGTCCTATCTTTTTGAAGCTCTTTTTTTTCAGGTAAATACGAAAAATTCTTAGGATATTAGTTGAAGGAGCCATTACGTAAAATATTCTGAATATTCCTTGCATGTACTATACGACCCACAATAAAAGTTGTTTCTACCTCTTATCGGTTTTGAGAAATGGGAAAATTTCAGGAGTGTCCTATCATTTTGATGCGGAGTGTATATGGGCAGTGATAATTTATAGTATTTTTAGACATAGTTGCATAGCAGAACGCTATGAGATATTTTAATATAGTTTTATGGCTAAAGCTTCCATAAGCTATAGGGCTTTCGTCTGAGAATTTTGGCGAACGTAGAAATAAACGATAGTATTTCTTACAATAACTTATTTGATAATATATAAAATTATTTTGCTACCATTAACTAAAACATGTTAAACTTTTCCATGTTTCCTTGAACAAACTGCCAGTTAGCATAGCCACTGCACTGCAGACCAGTGCACTACATCCTTTAGGTTTATTTCTAAAAACACTGCACACTGCATCAGTTGGCATTTGTTTGACAGTTTGTTTGGTGATAATTTGATCCGAAGCATTAAAGAGAAAATGAACCAGAAATTAATTGAGCAACTGCGAGAAAAATTATTTTTCTATGATAAAAGAAAAAGAAAAGAGAAATAAAAAATATATGACTGCTTCCAATGCGTTCACTGCTTCGGCACTGCACTGAATTGCAATGCGTTTCTTTTACATTCATATATGAATTTATTTACATACAACGTATATACAGCGTCATACAACGTAATATAAGGGCTTCACAGCATAACATGAATATGAATTATATCGAACAGCGAACCCAACACAATTTTGCTATGTGGCATATGAAACTTCCATGATAGAATAGGAGACAACACCTAGAACGTAGATATAGCATTAGATCAGAAGCGTTACGATAGCTTTTGCAATGGATACCATATTGTATGGTTAAAATTATTTTTATCATATTAACAATGCGTATGAAGAAAAGTAAAGTTTGTTGTTATTTATGAGGCAGGTGACCATACACTTTTCTGTAAACAGAACTTTTTAATATTTAGTTGGAAGTCATTACACATAGTAAGATATTTTTAATGTTGCTTTTACTATGTTGCTATGGAAAATACATTTAAGTACAGTGGGGTTGAACTTAAATATGCGAAATTTTACGGCGAAATAATGCATTTTTTCCCCAAATTCAGTGTTATATAATTATAGGAATATCAACCAAGAAAATTTTTCGCAGTGTACCATTTGTGTAGATGTTCTGAGTATATTTCGCTTGACATAACTTGACTGCAATCAACGATTAATCCCATTCCTTTTATTTTCCTTTGTTTTCACTCGTATGGTACCACGTTTTGCTTACAAGTGACAGCTTGTGAGAAAGATTCACGCCGCTTTCGAATTCGTTTCGGAAGAAATGATTCAGATTCGTGGGTTGGTTGTCCCATTTACTTGAAATTTTAAAACTGACTCCGTGATGTGATGCACACGCGACAATTTTTTTCGCTTCACTTTTCCCAAATGTATTTTACTCACTTCTCAATGACCGACCTCAACCAATGTGTACCGAACGGCAACACCGTTCGGTGGAACGACAACGACGACGACGATGGCGGACGTGACAGGATGAGAAGTCAGTCTCGAACAAGTCCCCGATGAGACCGGAAAGTCCCCAATTAGGTCCGGACCGAGCGAGCGATGGCGCGAGCGAGCAACTTGGTGCAAGGCGTGATTACATAGAGCAGTGCTAATGTGCAATATAAGTGCAATGTAAGTGCAATGTAGTTACAAACAAATAGTGCAATAAAGGCGCGGCGGTAAACCGCCTATGAAGTGTTTTATTTTCCCCCTGCCGAGTGCGCACGAATGTGCCACCTTCGGCTTTAATCTATACATTTGGTCCGTCGAGCCGGATCCAGCGCCTTTGTGAAAACCCATTACAAAAGCCCCATCTAAGAACAAAAACCCCCAATTCGGTGCATAGGTGCAAGAGTGTGTGCTAGGGCAAAGTGCGAGCTAGGACAAGTGCAAGTTAAGTGCAAATCGCGTGTGCAAAAGTGCAAATTGAAAGACAATTGAATATGGCGTCAGAAAATGCCAGAAAGATCCGTTGCTTGATCATTAAAATGGGGTGAGTACCATGAAAATCAATATGTGCAAGTGAAAACGACGAGTTGAAAAGGCCTATAATATTAATATGTGCAAGCGCAGCGATTCACAATTGAAAAGAGCTATGTTAGTGCAAGAAATTCAAATAGAGCAGGAATATTCATGTGCAATGCTAAATATCCATACGAATGCCATAAACCGCCGCTAAAATACACAAATACACGCTCAAATTCTCGTATTGCGTCACTTAGCAACGAGAAAATTACTGCTAATCCAAGCAACAGTCGATGCGACGCCGAAATTCCATCGAAATGCGAGCGTTGATGTGTGCGCCAGATACAGAGCAATGAAATGTGCATGAGAAAAACGTTGTATGTAAGAGCAAGAACAAATGGCTTGGTATAATTCCATAGCTGCACAAATACTACGAGCGATGTATGTGCCTGAGAGCTGATCGGAACAAAATCCCGCCAGCGCGCACAAGTTACATGGACGCATGTATGCTGGCTGTGAAGGCGGATAGCCGCAAAGAAGAATGTCCGAGAGACATGATGCCTGGCTGAGGCGATTAACTGTGCGCTGTGATTGACGCGTAGATGAAGTGATGAGCATGTGCGACGATACGAACGATTCAAGATCCAATGTGCGTGATCGAATCGACTGACGGAGCAAGGCAAGGTGCAGGTAATATCCAATGTGCGGATATAGGAGCAAGGGCAAGTGTCGATGTGTGGGGTCCAATGTGCGGACCGGTGCAGAGCGAAGGCGGAAGACAAGAGCTAGAGCGTGGACGGTTGAAGCGGGCGTAGAGCAATGTATATGTGCGGGCATAGACGCGAGCGTGGACGTTATATGAGCGATGAATATGTATTAATGAGCGCGCGGGCATAGAATTTTCGTGATGAAAACGTGCGTAATGGGCATAGCGAGCATAGAGCGTTGTATGTGTGTGCATGGAGAGGTGCGAAATAGAGCATGGGCTATGATGCGCGAGTAAATATATAGAGCAAGAGGTGCATGAGAATTTAAGATATAGAGCATGGGCTAAGAATGTTGTGCATGCGTGAGAATGTATGTGTGAATCCAGGCCTGGATATAATGTGCAAGAATGTAGGTAAAAGGGTGCATGGTAAATAAGAAATCGGTTAAAGGAATGCCTATAAAAGGTGCGTAGCATGGAATGAATGCTATTGTTTTGAGAATTAACAAAAGGTTACGATCGGGAATTGAAAAGCGAAAAAAAAAGTAGATTGTGGTAAATTGGAAAAGATTTTAATTTGAATACGATGTCCGAAGTAGAACGTAATACTTATGCTGCAAGCATAACGCGAGCGCGAACGTTTGCGTTGAGCAAAGGTGCGAGAGCTGTGTCGGCGGTAAACGTAAAGGCGCGATTGCAAACTCTCGAAGGGGCTTGGGCGAAGTTTGAGAAGGCGCATCATGCGCTCGGGCGTAAGGCAGGGCGCGATGTTGAGAGCGAGGCGGCGGTGTATGAGCGGGTAGAGATGGAATATTTGGAGGCAAAGACGGCGCTAATGTCATGTGCGGAGCAAGGTGAGACGGAGCTGGGCGAAATGGTGCAAGGAGCGACGGCGCAAGAGAGCAATGTGCAAATCGAGATAAGAGAGCGCGGGCAAATGACAAATACATGGAGCACGTTTGCGGGTGAATTTCGAGAGTGGAGCGCGTTCCGATACAAATTCCGATCGGCGGTGCACGAAAACATGAACATTAAGCCAGTATTCAAGCTGCAATATTTATTGGCATCAGTGAAAGGAGCAAGACAAGCCCAACGGTGCGCGAGTTGTGCAATTTCTTGGAAAAACGAGCAAGGGCGTTGGCGCATGCATCAATGGAAATGTCAAATGAGCAAATATAAACGGTGCGATGGCGATCACCCGCTGTATAGGTGTGATCAATTTCTGCGAATGAATATAGGAGATAGGCGCACGTTCGTGGTAGATAACATGTTGTGCTTCAACTGTTTGAAGTCGGGGCACAGTGCAGATAAGTGCTATGGGGGCCCATGTTTGAATTGCCCGGGCAGGATGCACAATAGTGTGGTGTGTCCGGTGAGGTCACAAAGGGAAAGCGGAGCAATGCGAAAACATGTAGAAGGCCAAGGTGCGGGGCCTAGTGCTAAATAACTGAAACCTGAGTGCGATAATGTGCAAATGAGCGGGAGAATAGTGCGAAACAATTGGGGCAGTGTGAGTGCGCGACATAAAAACAATGATAAGCAAAGGGTGCTAAGACACGGGCAAAGAAAGAGCAGTGCGTTTCTAACATTAAAAGACAATAGGTGCGTGGTGCGTAACAAATTAGAAGACAAAATTAAAGTGCGTAAAGAGCTGAGAGCGAGAAAGAATGAAGTGCAAAGAGCAAGACGGAGCAAATTTGAGCAGAGCAAAGAGCGTTTGGTGCGAGGACGGTGCAAGGGCAATGTGCGGTGCAAAGAGCGTTTGGTGCGAGGACGGTGCAAGGGCAATGTGCGGTGCAAAGAGCGTTTGGTGCGAGGACGGTGCAAGGGCAATGTGCGGTGCAAAGAGCGTTTGGTGCGAGGACGGTGCAAGGGCAATGTGCGGTGCAAAGAGCGTTTGGTGCGAGGACGGTGCAAGGGCAATGTGCGGTGCAAAGAGCGTTTGGTGCGAGGACGGTGCAAGGGCAATGTGCGGTGCAAAGAGCGTTTGGTGCGAGGACGGTGCAAGGGCAATGTGCGGTGCAAAGAGCGTGCGGTGCAGAGACAGTGCGGGGGCGGTGTGAAGAGCAAAGTGCGTCTAAAGGTGCAAGACAAAACTACTAGTGCGAAGTACGAAAATAAGGGCAGAATAATAAAAACTGTGCGGAAGAATGAGCGATTTGGTAATAAATGTGAATACGGTAGTGCGCGACAAATTATGAGAAGACCATTAGAGCAAAAAGGTGCAGAAAATAAAGTGCAAGACTATGTGCGAAAAAGTGCGGATAACGAGATAGTGCGTAAAAACTGCAAAATAAAAGGGCTAAGTGCGGAATGTGTGGCGAGAATGTGCGGACAGAAAAATATTGAAAGTGTGGGGGCAAGGCGGTTGTGCGAAAATAACGAAAAAGAGACAAATGGTGCGAGGTGCGTTTCGGTGCTAGCGACGGCAATGGTGCATTTAAAAATAAACAATAAAGAGATCGGGCCGATAAGAGCGTTGTGCGATTCGGGATCGCAGATAAATATGATTTCAAGTAAATGCGTGAAAAGACATGAGCTAAAGACAGAAAGTGATGAAGTTGAAATTTGTGCGGTGACGGGTGAGCGAACAATTTTAAAACGAAAAATAATGGCCTCGATAAAGCCGTGGTTTGGTACGCGCGATCAAATATGGTGTAGCCTGCTAGTAGCGCAGGAAGGATGGCTGATTGTGACGCCATCACAGAAAATCGAGTATGATGTGAATAAAGATGAGCTTGACATGCCGATGGCCGACCCAAGTTATGGGGTACCAGGTGAGGTTGAAATATTATTAGGAGCAAATATATGGGCAAGAATGATAAGAGCCAAGATTATACGAGGGCCAAGTGGTGCGGTGCTACAACAAACGGTGCTTGGATATGTATTGATGGGAGCGGTGCCAACCAAGGGTTTAGTAGGAGCAAAAATGTGTGCGATGGTGCTGCAACGGAGCTTAGATGAGCTGGTTAGAAAATTTTGGGAGCAAGAAGAAGTGCAAATCAAAAGAGCGAGAACTAAAGAAGAAGAGCAAGTTGAAGAGCTATTCATAAAGACACATCAGCGCGATGAGCATGGGCGATATACAATAACGATACCAATTAAGCCAGATATCAAGACCATTGGTGACTCGAGAAAAATAGCGTTGCGCAGATATATGGTGCTAGAGCGAAAATTAGAGCGAGTGCCAGAGCTAAGAGAGCAATATATTGAATTTATGCGAGAATATGAGCGACTAGGTCATATGATGAGAGCAAATAAAGAGCCAGTGCAAGGAGCAATGACATACTATATTCCACATCATTGTGTCACCAAGAAGTTTCGAGTGGTCTTTGATGCATCGTGCAAGACAGATTTGGGCATCTCGTTTAATGATGTTCAGATGGTAGGAGAAAAACTACAGCGCGATGTTGCAGATGTATTAATGAGATTTAGAATGCGAAAAATAGCAGTAAGTGCTGATATCAAGATGATGTTTCGACAAGTGAAGGTCAATCCTCGACAATGGGATTGCCAAAGAATATTCTGGCGAGAGCATAAGAGCGAGCAGTTTTGCGAATATTGGTTGAAAGTAATAACATATGGAATGGCCTCGTCAGCCCATAGTGCAGTGAGAGCGATGGTGCAATGTGCAAAAGAGAGCGAGCAAGAACATCCAAGAGCTGCGAGAGCGATATTAAACGACTTTTATATGGACGATTGTCTAACTGGTGCAAGTAACGAGCAAGAAGCGATTAAGCGGAGCAAGAGCATTGATGGTATACTACGAAGTGCAGGATTCGAGCTAGCAAAATGGGCATCAAACAGTAGACGTGTAGTGCGGAGCATGGGCAATGTAAGAGCGGAGCATGAGATGAGCGAAGAGCAAATGGTGCAAAGAGAGAGCAGAGTGAGCGAAGAATCGACGGAGCTATGCAACGATATAGAAACAAAGGTGCTAGGGCTAAGATGGATAATGGAGCGAGGTGTGCTAGTATTCCGCGTGTGCAAGAGCCATGACACGATGTTAATCACGAAAAGGCATGTTTTGAGTCAAGTAGCGAAGTTATATGACCCGAATGGCTTGTTGGGACCAATTATAGTGCGTGCAAAGATATTAATTCAGAGCATATGGAAGCTAAAGTTGAATTGGGATGAAGAATTGCCAAAAGAAATACAAGATGAATGGTGGCAACTTCGAGACGCGCTGCCGATAGTGGAGAGAATTCAATTTCCAAGGTGGCTCGGAATGAGCAAAAGTCACAAGATACAGTTGCATGGGTTTGCTGATGCGTCGACGAAAGCATATGGTGGTGCAATTTACATTCGAGCAGAAGATGAGCAAGGAGCAATTTCAACAGTGCTAGTAATATCGAGATCACGCGTAGCGCCAATTAAAACAACCACCATACCACGACTTAAGCTGAGCGCAGCAGAGCTACTGAGCAAGATGATGAGCAAAGTGCGACAAGAGCTAGAGTGCGAATTCGAGAAATACTTCCTATGGTGCGATTCAATGGTGGTGCTGCACTGGATGAAGAAGCCGCCAGGTGTGTTGAAGCAATATGTGGCAAATAGAGTAGCATCGATACAAAGTAACACTGAGCTAGGAGCATGGGCGCATATAAAATCATCCGATAACCCAGCTGACCTATTGAGCAGAGGAGCGAAACCAAGTGAGCTAGAGAACAATGAGCTATGGTTGAAAGGGCCGAGATGGCTTAAGAAAGCAGAAGCTGAATGGCCAAAATCCTTGATGAGCAGTGCAAATACAGAGCAAGTTATGAGCGAGTGCAAAGATACTAATAAGGTGCAAAGTTGTATGATGGTGCGAATAAATGTAGGAGCGGCGTCAATACTAGAGAGAGCGAGCAACCTGTGCAAAGCAATAAATATAACAGCATATGTACTACGATACATACGTAATATACGTAAGAAGGAGCATGAACATAGGCAAGATGTGCTGCCAACGAGCGAAGAGAAA